>AWOL01S0008558.1:175484-242722 GCA_000715115.1 Nicotiana otophora
TCCCTCAAGACGGGGTGTTACTCATATTATTCAGCGGGCACAGACTATCATCTCCTGCTACCCGATTACTATCTTTAAGTTGTTTACCTAAAGCGCTCTATTTGATTCTAAGTCGTACCCTATGCGTGCACTACCCGTCCCATGCCTATGGTCCAGGAGGTATTTAGACCTCTATTTTAGGGTAGTTCTAGACCTTAACTTAGGTTGCTCAAAAGGAGAAAACTAAGCGACATACAAAAACAGTTAGGACTTTCAAATAGAAACAAGTATGGGCTAAAGTTACCCTCCGCATTTATACATCAAATGCACGCCAAACTGATTAGAACTAACAGGTTTTATTAATTGCAAAATCGTAGAATCCTATAGGCGGGATCTCTATGTGATACTGAACGAATGAGCAGATAGTTATATGCAAAAGCTAGTTTCTTAATACGATTACCAAGACTTACATAAATTTGCCTACTAATTTTTAGCATAATGAGATTAAATCTACTAGCATGATGTCTAGATGTTTTGTGCAATAGTAAATAGTGGCAATCACAGAAGCATATCTAGAATCACTTGTTTTAATCCTATAGGCGTGTTTTCTAATGAGGATAGTAGCACAGTGTTTGACAAAACTCCTGAACTAACGGGCAAAATGATAAATAAACTGATTCAAACCTATAGGCATGATTTCTACAATTTGGTCCAGTTTTAGATCCTATAGACTTGGTTTCTAGAATAAGGCAGCATGTAAACAGAATTTTTGCACATACATTGAATCACACCATTTCCTATAAGCATGGTCTCCAACAAGCAGAAATAGAACACAATTGAACCAAGTATTGAACCTATAGGCAGGGTTGCTAGCATATGATGACTAAATATAACAAAGTACCTATAGGCATGATTTCTACAATTTGGTCCAGTTTTAGATCCTATAGACTTGGTTTCTAGAATAAGGCAGCATGTAAACAGAATTTTTGCACATACATTGAATCACACCATTTC
This sequence comes from Nicotiana otophora, assembly GCA_000715115.1. Taxonomy (NCBI): domain Eukaryota; kingdom Viridiplantae; phylum Streptophyta; class Magnoliopsida; order Solanales; family Solanaceae; genus Nicotiana; species Nicotiana otophora. Next base: position 176,478 of record AWOL01S0008558.1, read on the forward strand.
CTATAAGCATGGTCTCCAACAAGCAGAAATAGAACACAATTGAACCAAGTATTGAACCTATAGGCAGGGTTGCTAGCATATGATGACTAAATATAACAAAGTACCTATAGGCATGATTTCTAACACACGACATAGAATAACATATTATCGAACCTATAGGCATGATCTCTACCCAACTTGTTGCAAGTAAGATAAAATTTCCTTTCCCAATTTTACTAATACCCCAAAATATTATTATAATAATTATTACAGACCCAGAATGAATATAGTAAATTACGGAATAACTATAGCTATAGGGAGCCTACAACAGGCCCAAATACACCTGGACAGGCCAGGCCTTCATTCTCACAATTCACAACAGCTCCAAAATTTCATATTCACAGATACAATACATCTAATTGTTGAGTGATTCACTGAGTGAGCATATGTCAAGGTTGAGTATATAGAACCCAAGACCCTAGTGTGTCAGAGCTCCCAAGGGCTTCAAGAACCCAGGGCAGTACTCACACTAGGGAGGTTGATCAGAAATAATTCAGAGGAAAGACTAGAGACCAGGTCCTAGTGTGTCAGAGTTCACAAGGGTCTCAAATGAACCCTGAGTAGTGCTCACACTAGGGAGGTCAAATGACGAAATCTATGTAGCCTTGGCTTTCAGCCGGCTAAGGATAGGAATTCAGAAGGACCATGTAGTAGTGGAATAGAATAAAGTCAAGGGATTCCACTGAAGGACATAATCAATTGAGCATATTAAAACAAATAACAGACATGCTTAAACATAAGGCAGACTTAATCAAGTTTTAGGAAATGAATTCAATCACATGCTAACAAGGCAAGTTACAAGACAGATTTATAGTGGTAAAAGAGAATTCAGATTAGGCTAAGTGCAGAAACTGGTGTCATAAGAAGAAATCATATCAATTGGCAATAGACCATAACATGCTGAAAACTAATTAGGGCAATTACTAGAGATGTCAAGATATGATGAAAACATGATCAAACATGCCACATTATAGTGAATTCAGAAACAGACTTGCTATCCTATTAATGAATACATTCATACCTAGATAACTAATCCATAGAAGGAGATATGAGAGCATGTTCAAAGAGCAGGATAATAACAAACTTAAACTTCAAGAGGTGGCTATCAGTGACATATGGGTTAGGCAAAATCAAATTAATTAACTCAAAGTAGGTCTAAACATGTCTCAAACTACGAACGTAATGGCATTTAGGTTAGCAGAGTCTAATAGAAGTAACACATTAAATGAAATGAAAGATAAATCAGAATGAAATGGCAAAGGCTTGGTAACTCACCAGTTAAAATAAAACAAGAAAGAAAGGAATCCCACAGTATTGTGAATATCACCCAAAGAGCAAGAACTCAGAATTTCTGGCCTTGGCTTTCAGTCGGCCGGGAACCAGAGTACAGAATAAGATTATTCAAGAGTAAGGAGTATACAACTTTAGTTTTATAGCTTTTAAATGATTTTTTGACCTCTTCCAAAGGGGAGTGGGGAGGGGTTTAAATAGTTTAGGAACTAAACACATAAATATGGAAATATAATTAATTCAAACAATCAGTAAAGAAGAAAAATTTTGAAACACTAGGTTTTAGGTAAACTCCACAAAATCGGCAGAAAATAAAGGCAAAGTGTCACATATTGTATAAAATGAAAATAGACATGAATATAATTCACAAAACACAGAATCGAACCAGATTTGGTTCAAATAAAAAGGAGCTAAAACCTTAATTTAGGGCAAGTAAAAATAATCGACAGAAATAGATAGATTCATACATAATAAGGCGAATATAGACGAGATAGTACATAAAATTAAAGCTTGAACCAATTTCGGTTCGAATTAAAGAGAATCTGTAAACCCCAACCTTAGGGTTAAGTATGAATCAGCAAGATACGAACAAATCGGACTCACACGGTGCAAAATAACGTGTTTGGACTCAATATCGTCCAGATTCAAGAGATGAAAGTTAAATAGGACAAAATCAAAGTAACAGTACTTGCCATGTTTAGGCAAGTACTAGGTAATATCGTAGAGAATCACCCAATAATGGAAATATATTGAAATGGTAAGTGAATGGGAAGAAAATCCCATTAGAAGCGGGATTATGAGCGGAGTTGTTGTGAGGCGGCGAGCTAGGGTTATTCAGAGGGGAGAGAGTAGAGAGGCGGCGGGTTTGGAGGAATGGGGTTAGGGTTTGAGGACGGGTGATATAAGGAAAAAGGGGAGGCGTTTGTGGGCCGTTGATAATTTTTTATCAACGACTGGGATTTGAGCAGGGGTTGGGTCGGGTTAATTAAATGGGTATGGGTACTGGGCTAACGAGTTTGGGTTTGGGGTAATTGGGCTATGTTTGGGTAGTTAGGTCCGAAATTAGTTATGAAATTAGGGCCATATTTTAAATACCCAATTTTAACAAATAAATAATTTATAAAAATAATAGATAATTATATGTACATATGGGCTATTATTGCAAAAATAGAATTTAGCCCTGAAAAATGCAAATGTAATTATACGAAATGCACTGAAAATATTTAAAACCTCATATTGGAATAAATGATAAGTTTAGATGATTACATCATCATAAAAACAATTAGGAGGGTAATTATTGGATATTTATGTAATAAAATACAGAAATAAATTGATTTAAAGTCTTTAAAAATTATGAAACATTAGGAAAAACTACTTGTGTATGCTTGTAAATCAAATGATGATGCATATGTACTATTTTGAAGGTATATATATATATATTTGAAAAATTTGAGGGAAAAATCGGATATCAACAATAGGTTTGTATGGTGATTTCAGAATTCGGCGTATGCCCGGATTTGGATTTGGAAGTCCGTAGGACAATTTGACGCATTCTGGCGAAAGTTGAAAAAAATTGAAAATTTTGGAAAATCCTACCGAAGGATGATTATTTGATAACGAGGTCGAATTTTGATTCTGGAAATGGGAATAGCTCCATTACGTCAATTATGACTTGGGTGCAAAATTTAAAGTCATTTCGGATTGATTTGATACGTTTCGGCACAAAATATAGAAGTTGGAAGATTTGAAAAAGTTATATTCGATTCGATGCGCGATTCGTAATTTTGACGTTGTTTGACGAGATTTGAAGCCTCCACTAAGTTCGTATTGTATTTTGGGACGTGTTGGTTTATTTGGTTGAGGTCCCGAGGGGCTTGGGTATATTTATGGATTATTGGTTGAGAGGTTAGTACAACAACAACTACAACAAAAACTATCCCAGTTTGATCCCAATAGGTGGGGTCTGGGTAGGGTAGTCTGTACGAAGACCTTACCCCTACCTAATGCAGGTAGAGAGACTGTTTCCAATAGACCCTCGGCTCAGGAAGGGCAAGAAGAAGAAGAGGAAAGCAAGGAAAGGAGAAAGATGGAAGAGAAAAGAAAAAGGGAGAGATAAAGGATAAGTAGTACCCAATAATAGCAACCTGAAAATAAAATACCTGAGGCGAACAAAACCACATAACGTAATAAAAATCTAAGAATATGAAGAGACATGCATGCTACTAAGACTATCGGTGAACAACTATAAACTACCCATTAACCTTCTACCTTAATCCTCGACCTACGCACCCTCCTATCAAGGGTCATGTCCTCAGTGAGATGAAGCAGCGCCATGTCCTTCGTAATCACCTCTCCCCAGTACTTCTTAGGATTACCTTGACCTCTTCTCAAACTCTCCATGGCCAACCTCTCACACCTCCTGACAGGAGCATCAATGCTTCTTCTCTTAACATGTCTGAACCATCTCGGCCTCGACTCCCGCATCTTTTCCTCCACAGAGGCTACTCCCACTCTGTCCCGGATAGTTTCATTCTTAATCCTATCTCTCCTGGTACACCCACAGATCCATCTCAACATCCTCATCTCTGCTACTCTCATCTTCTGCATGTGGGAGTTCTTGACTGGCCAACACTCAGCCCCATACAGCATAGCCGGTCAAAACACCACTCTTTAAAACTTACCCTTAAGTTTTAGCGGCACATTCCTATCACACAAAACACCGAAAGCGAGCCTCCACTTCATCCATCCCGCTCCGATGCAATGCGCGACATCTTCGTCAATATCCCCATTACCCTGGATAATAGACCCGAGATACTTAAAACTTGCTCTCTTGGGGATAACTTGAGCATCAAGCTTAACCTCTACGTCTGCATCATAGGTCCCGTCACTAAATTTGCACTCCAAGTATTCTGTCTTGGTTCTACTCAGTTTGAAACATTTAGACTCCAAGGTCTGTCTCCAAACCTCCAACCTCACGTTAACTCTACTACGCTTCTCGTCAATCAACACTATATCATCGGCAAATAGCATGCACCAAGGGACCTCCCCTTGGATGTGACGCGACAGTACATCCATCGCCAAGGCAAACAAAAATGGGCTAAGAGCCGATCCCTGGTGCAACCCCATCACCTTAGGGAAATGCTCCGAGTCACCACACACAGTCCTCACCTGAGTCTTAGCATTAACATACATATCCTTAATCATCTTAATGTACGCTACTGGAACACCGCTAACCTCCAAACACCTCCACAAGACCTCCCTCAGAACTTTATCATATGCTTTCTCAAGATCAATAAACACCATATGCAAATCCTTCTTCCTTTCCCTGTACTGCTCCACTAATCTCCTTATCAGATGAATCGCTTCCGTAGTCGAACGCCCCGGCATGAATCCAAACTGATTCTCGAAAATAGACACGCACCTCTTCACCCTGGCCTCCACCACCCTCTCCCAAACCTTCATAGTGTGACTCAAAAACTTGATACCCCTATAATTGTTGCAATTTTAGATATCACCCTTGTTCTTGTAAAGAGGAACCATCGTACACCACCTCCATTCTTTGGGCATCTTCTTTGTCTTAAAAATAACATTAAACAGCCCAGTGAGCCACTCCAAACCTGCCCTCCCCGAGCTCTTCCAAACTTTCACTGGGATTTCGTCTGGCCCCGTTGCTCTGCCCCTGCACATCTTACGCATCGCCCTTCCACCTCCTCTACCGTAATCCGTCTACAATACCCGAAATCCCGCTAACTCTCGGAGTGCTCCAACTCACCCAGCATAATGTATCTATCCCCCTCCTCATTCAACAGTTTATGGAAGTATGTCTGCCATCTTCTCCTAATGAGTGCCTCGTCCATCAACACTTTGCCATCCTCGTCCTTGATGCAATTGACTTGGTCTAAGTCGCAGGCTTTCCTCTCCCTCACCTTGGCCAACCGGTACAATATCTTGTCCCCGCCTTTGCCCTCGATCTCCCCATACAAACGAGCAAACGCCGTGTTCTTAGCTGTCGTAACTGCTAACTTCGCCTCTTTCTTTGCCTTTCTATAACACTCCCGATAAGTCCTTGTTTCCTCATCGTTTGTACTCTCTACTAGCTTCAAATAAGTAACTTTCTTAGCTTCCACTTTACCTTGAACCTCTCCATTCCACCACCAGTCTCCTATATGACCCCAGGAGAGCCCTTCGTGACCCCTAAGACCTCTCTAGCAGCTACCCTAATGCAATCCGCAGTCGTGAACCACATACTAGATGCGTCCCCCCTACTCATCCAGGCCCTCATAGCCAATAACTTCTCCTCTAACTCCTGAGCGTTGTCCTTGGTCAAGTTACCCCACTTGATCTTAGGTTGCCTGCACCCCGCCCTCCTCCTCCTACTCCTCTTGATCTCCAGGTCCATAACTAGGAGCCTATATAGAGTCCTGAGGTGCTCACTTGGGATGACCTTGCAGTCAGTGCACTGACTTTTATCGCATTTCCTGTAGAGAAGATAATCAATCTGAGTCTTGCCCATTAAATTTCGGGAAGTGACCAGGTGCTCTTCCCTCTTCGGAAAACTTGAGTTAGCTATAACCAAATCAAAAGCTCTAGCAAAATCCAATAGTGAATTACCTCCCTCATTCCTATCCCCAAAACGGTACCCGCCATGCACATCATCATAACCCCTAGCACTAACCCCAATATGACCATTGAAATCTCTGCCAATGAACAACTTCTCTGTGTGCGGGATACTACGCACCATCTCGTCCAAATCCTCCCAGAATTGCTTCTTGACCTCCTGGTCCAAACCTACTTGAGGAGCGTATACACTAATCACGTTTACAGTAAACCCACCAACTACCAGCTTAATACTCATCAACCTATCATTTACCCTCCTAACCTCAACCACGAGCTCCCTGAGGTCCCTATCTACTAAAATACCTACCCCATTCGTACTCCCAGTGCTCCCTGAGTACCATAGTTTAAACCCGTCTACATCTCGTGCCCTAGTACCCTTCCATCTAGTCTCCTTAACACATGCTATGTTGATCTTCCTTTTCTGAAGAATCTTACCTAACTCTATAGACTTTCCCGTCAACGTCCCAATGTTCCAAGACCCAATTCTCAGCCTAGAGGCTTTCTTACCCCCCTTCCCACCCCTGGACCCCACCCCTAGCCCCACCCGAGGACATGACCTTACTCTCACATTGTTCACTACCGCCACTATAAGCAAAAGGTATTAGGTAAACACTACCACTAAGAACCAATAATGGGAATGAAGGACTCCAAGCTACGAACCTGAGAGCTAAAAACAACTCAAAGGATCGACTACCACGTCTACGAAACTACCCCTATGCAAACACAAATTTAAAATGAATATATGAAACCTTAAGCTTAAAATACTAGTAGAAAAGTTAGAAAAAGCAATCAATCTAATCAAAATTGACGGCAAGGCAACAGTAAATAGATGTGCGCAAATACAATTCAAGAAAGGTGGAACCTGGATAACAGTCGGGGATGTCCGAACGCGCTTCCAAATCCGTTGAATACTGCTGCTCCCAAACTTGTGAGTAGGAAAGTTTCGGCAATTTGTCAATTTCACCGCAAATATAAATAGAGTACAGTCACAGTGGAGATGTCTGGATCTTCTTTATGGAACACAAAATAGAAAGCCACTGGTAATTGCATAGCAGAAAAAACGATTCTCACAACACAAAGAAAAAATCTATCCTCAATCAATGGAAAGCGAAATTGTGGCTCGAATCTCTAGGATATAGTTCGAATTGGTGGATGAAGAGTTTCTTTTATTTATCAAAATTTATCGAATTCTTCTTCCAAGAAAAGAAGAAATCTTCCAGGTACACCAGGTCAAAATTCCAGGTACGACGAACAAGAAGAAGATCAAGATTTTAAATCCTCTTCAAAATCCGAGCTCTCAAAGGTAATCCCGTCTTGAAAAACAAATTATCTGTAATTATAATTTCTTTAGCAAGATCCAAATTTGTTGTTAAGTGAACACAATAATCCCTGTACTATATGAAATAAGGTGGATGTTGCCGGAGAAAGAGAGTCGCCGAGGAGTTCGACGGGGAAAGAGATATTTCAAATTTAATGTATATTTTATTTGGTAAAAGACGCTTAAATTTGAAAATTTTAATTTGTTCTTGATTATGGGAGAATACTTACAGGGAATATATGATTGTTAAAGTGTAGTTGTATGTGAATTTGAGAGAAAAAGGGAGTAGAGGAATCCAGGTAGAAGAGGAAAAGTTAAGAAATTTGGGAGTTTGGCCATGGCAATATCGAGTCAAGACGACCTCTTTTCAGTGTTTTGAGTGCGCGAGCAGGTCCGTAGCGTGTTTTATGATTGAAATTCATATATGGTTTGTGTCCGCGAGGTTCCGGATGAGTTTCGGGAGTGTTGAGGCAAAAAGGGAAGTGTGGACCTCAGGGGAATTTCGCGGACCGCACAGTTTTGATGTGGACCGCGCTCCAGTCCGCAGTGGAGTTCGCGGACCGCACAATTTTGTGTGCGGCCACGCTCAAGAACTCTCAGATTCACTGGTCCGACTTCGGTAGCTCATATCTTTTGATCTACAAGGAATTTTGAGATGATTCAAAAACGAAAGTTGTAGCCCTTCGTGTCTAATTTCCTGAAAAGTAAAGAAAACATAATTCAGACATCTATAGAGAAAGTTATGGCCAATGTACTGAATCCTGGTAGAGGAGAAGGCTGTGAAGTGCGGCCACACCATTTTTGTGCGACCGCAGGAGCTGGGGATGTGCGGCCGCACCATTTTTGTACGGACCGCACATTAGAAGTTCAGAGGATGTACTATATATCCGAGGTTTAGGTTGTCAAGACACTCACTAGTCTAATAACCTGGGCAATATAATATACAAAATAATAGGAAACAAATAACAAGGGCAACATAAAACAACCAGTGATATGCACAGTAAAACAATAAAATCACCATTAATATCGCTCAACAATTAATAAATATAATTACACCTAGTTAAATCAAGTTCTTAAATTAAATATCTTTCATATATAATTCTTACGAATAAAACTCTTTTTAAAATATAATTTTATCAAATAAATATCTTTCAAATACAATACTTTCATATAATTCTTTTTGAATAAAAATCCTTCCAAATAAATATTTTGAATATAATTCTTTCAATTAAAAAGTCACCATGTGATACCTCATTTCATAATCATAAAAATACGGGTCTCAGCCCATTTTCATATTTTTCGTAAACACAGGTCTCAGCCCATTTTCATATTTTCACGGCACTTCGTGCCCATAATTAAATCATCATATTTCTCCGGTATCTCGTGCCCACGTTTCATATCCCAACTGCATGGATAATTCACGTGCCAATATCTCCATTATTTACTAGCAGCACCTTGTGCCCTCATTCCATTTTATAATCCGCTTGGCAATAACCACAGGCTCTCAATTTCAACATAAATCAGATTGTTCTCAATTTACCAACAACAAGATAAATTACACAAGGTATGAAAATAAACACAAGAAAATCAGAACATCACATGAAAATCACCAACACCACAACTCCACATCATCACATATCGTCCCTAACAATAGCCACCCTTATCGCTCCTATTGCCGTCCTTATCACTCATATAGCCACCATTATCACTCCGCCCATACATTATCAATAGCTACCCTTATCGCTCCACCCAGATAATATTCTAACAAACACAACAACGGTGAAATGCCACCCTTATACCCACATAATATCAACGGTGAAATGCCACCCTTATCTCTCCAAAATAATAACTCACACAACACAATAATTTAAACGGGAAATTATCACGGTAACATAACAAAATCAATTCATATCACAATTTGCCCAATGGCCACAACCAAAATTCCAAAGATACAACCAAATCAATTAATTTCACAACAAATAGCCGAAGGCCCCACACAATGCGTATAACACCTAAAAACAATCAATAAAGATAGAAATTTTCCAGCATAAAACAAAGCCTTCATTAATCCAAATTTAGATAATTATATTAACACTTCTTCTTAACTTTGCTTAATTAATTATTTGCATAGGGAAAATTCATATTGAAATTTAATTTCCAAAAAATATCAAACCAACAATACTCACGAAATTACATAAATTTTCAAGTTATTTTGCACCGAAACGTATCAAATCAATCCGGAATGATTTTAAATTTTGCACACGAGACATAAATGACATATAAAGCTGTTTCAATTTTAGAATTAGATTCCGACCCCGATATCAAAAAGTCAACTCTCGGTCAAACTTTCCAAAAATCTTCTATTTTCCAACTTTCGCCAAAATGCACCGAATTGTCCAACGGACTTCCAAATCCAAATTCGTACACACACCTAACTCCGAAATCACCATACGAAGCTATTGACATCATCAAAATTTCATTCCGAGGTCGTTTGCTCCAATGTCAACTCTCCGGTCAATTCTTACCATTTAAGCTTCAAAATGAGAATGTTTCTTTAAATTTAATTCCGAATCTTCCGAAAACCAAACTCGACCACACACGCGGGTCATAATACATATTGCGAAAATGCTCGAGACCTTAAGTCACTGAACGTGGCATTAATTCTTAAAATGACAAGTCAGGTCGTTACATTCTCTACCTCTTAAATAAACGTTCGTCCTCGAACGTGCTAAGAATTATTCTGAGGTTACCAAATCGATGATTTTACTTTTACACATATACTCACGGTTGATCCCACATTACCACATTTGAGATAATCCCGACAACACTATCTCAATTGAGATTATTCCTTTTATCCATATTTGTAAATTTTAAGACCAATTTCTTACACTCCAAACATTTTCAAAAGGCATGATTTGTTTTTTTCACAACAACGCACGATATTAGTCTCAACTAGCTATAGCAACTCGTGCCCACGCACACATTAACTTTCTTGATAGTGTTGAAGTAATTCAAAATTTTTCTGGGGTGTTACATTTTCCCCCGCTTAGGATTATTCGCCCTCAAACACATAACATAACTTATCTCTTCTTTTGCACGTCTCAATCCCCCAAACGTTTCTAACTCCCAAATTTTTCAGAAATTTCGGCAGAGTCTCCCCTGTAATTGGGCCTATCCACCTACCAGAGTAACACCAAAACAGCTCCTAACAACACATCCGCAACCCAATAAAATACCACAAGGTATATATCAATTACCACAATCTCAGCATTACAAACGCTGCATTATCATAATGATATCAGGACATGAAGCGCATCATATGTATGCCCATCACCACATCTCTGTCTTAAAAGTTGTTCATAGTTAATTCCAACATCATCAATTAATCTCATATTAACCAACACCTCGTTTCGAATTTTTCACAACATTGACAACAGAATGTGAGGCATGAAGACCTCATAACTATTTATCCGACTTAACGAGTCACATTTAACGCTACTTGGGCACTCATGCTCAATAATTATAGCACAATTATGGCAAATAAACACCTAAAAGAATTATCACATACGCCTATCAGGCATAACACCCTATTAGTACTATAGTACAAATTAAACTTCACAAAGGAAGAATTTAAACTCATAAATATTTCACCACAAGGACCTCATCCTTATATAACTTCCATCGCGGCTCGTAGCCCAGTTTAAATATTTCATCTTATATAAAAATATGAAGATCTCGTTCTCAACTCCGAATCACAAGTATTTTCCACATTGTGCCAACTAAAATTTTCAATTTGCTTTCTTTCTTCTTTTCAATAAATTTTGTAAACATTTTTCATAACATATAATGAACCCTCATACCGGTAGGGCATATAATTCATAAAATTGGAATCCATTATTCCTAAACACATCAAACTCACTATAATGAATAATAAAAGTTACTTTTTGACTTATAGCCCTCAATAGTGCCCTAAAATAAAAATGACAGACACAAGCTCACATCTTCAAATCTCCTAACAGGGATGAACATATAAGTGGGTCACAAAATTACAAAGCTCACCCATAAGTGAATCATAATAGGAGGACTCTCCTCAATATTCAGATCCGAATCAAATTAAGAGAATCAAACGATATTGTGTATTCGGTCCTCGTGATCATCCCATATATTCAGTTAGAGTTCATGACTCAGTACTACCAGTCTTGGGAGGTTGTATATTCATATTTGTTCAATTGTTAGTTTTGATTACTTATTTAATTCAAAAATAAATAACTTTTTAAAAAATATAATTTAAATCGGCTTACATAGTCTTATAGACTAGGTACCATCACGACGCCTGTGGTAGAATTTTGGGTCGTGACAATCAAATTATTGAAAAGATTCAGTAGGTTAGTGTGAGCAGTTTTATTATTTTTATTTAATAGTTGTAAAATATTATAATGGACCTTAATCTCTGCATTTTTTTTTGGTTTTTTTGCAGAAGCAAAAATTGTCGTATTATAGAAAAAGAAAGAGGAAATCTGTGGATGCGTGCCCTAATTTTAATCTTTTGACTCAGTCAAGTCAATCAAGTGATAATGCAGCGGATCATGCTACTACAATATCAGTGCTTCTATTGATCATGACCCTGCTGAACACTCTGTTGCTACTGATATGGAGAAATATGATTATGATAAAAAGATTGTTTTATATTCAAGTGTGGATGAGTGTAACGACTCGGTCAGTCATTTTGAGAATTAGAGCCCCGATCCCCTAATATCTGTTTTCCCCACATTTGTTTCTGCTTTTGGGTTTTGCCGGAGTGATTGGTTATGGACTTCGGGGAGTTAAGCCTTAGAATTGGACCGTAATCAGAACTGTGTGAAGACGGATCCGAAATAGAATTCCGTCGACTCCGTTAGCTCAATTGAGTGATTTTTAGCTTAGGAGCGCGTCCGGAATGTGTTTTGGAGGTCTGTAGTAGATTTAGGCTTGAATTGGCGAAAGTTAGTTTTTTCGCGATTTCGGCCGATAAAGAAAATTTTGATATCGAGCTCAGAATGAAATTCCGAAAGTGGTTGTAGGGTCGTAGTGGCATTTGTGACCTGTGTGTAAAAAGTGAGGTCATTCGGACTAGAATTGATGTGGTTCAGCGTCGTTTGTAGAATTTGGAAAATTCTAAATTCTTAGGCTTGAATCCATGCTTAATTCATGATTTTGGTGTTGTTTGATGTGGTTTGAAGGCTCAACTAAGTTCGTATGATTTTATAAGATTGGTTGGTAGGTTTGGTTGAGGTCCCGGGGGCCTCGGGTGTGTTTAAGATGCTTAACGGAATGAAATTGGGCTTAGGAAAAATCTGATGCCTTTGCTGGGTCTGGTGTTTTCGCACCTGTAGAAGGGAGGCCGCAAGTGTGAGAGGCATTGGTGCTGAGGAAGTACGCAGATGCGGAACTGGTGGGGCTGGTGATGGAGCGCAGTTGCGCAAGTTTGACCGCACCTGTGAGCTCACAGGTGCACATGGGAAGCTTGCAGATGCGGAAATGGGCTTGTCAAGCTGGGCTCGCGGGTGCGACTGGTTGTCCGCAGAAGCGGAACCGCAGATGCGGCCCAGGGGTCGCAGGTGTGGACCCATCCAAAGTAAGTGGACTTCGCACATGCGATGGGTTTGTCCGCAGCTGCGTGACCGTAGGTGCGAAAATTGCTGGGTTGAAGAGGCAGATTCAAGGGTTCATTCCTCAGTTTTCACCAATTCGAATTTTAGCTCGGGAGAAGGCGATTTTGCAAGGGTTTTGAAGAGGAAATCAGTGGGTAACAATTCTTACCTCTAATTCGTGTATATTTCATTAATCTATTATTGTTTTCCCTCGTCTAATTTAGGAATTTGAGGGTAGAAGTTTGGAAATGGGGGAAAAGGTTCCCCAATTAAAAATTTGAGATTTGAATAGGAATTTGACGTCGGATTTAGATGATTTTTGTTCGAGTGAACACATGAGTGAATGGGTGTTCATAACTTATAAATTTTACCCGATTCCGAGACGTGGGCCCGTGGAGATGTTTTGGGCGTTTTTCCTAATTTCATGTTTTAGCTTCGAATTAATTAGTTAAATTAGTTACTTGTAGTTATATTTACATTATGCAATTAATGTGAATAGATTCGGTCCATTTGGAGTCGGATACTCGTGGAAAGAACGTGATATCAAGTTGATTTGAGCGGTCGAGGTAAGTGGCTTGCCTAACCTTATGTTGGGGACTTTCCCCTTAGGAAGTTTGATATTAATTGATATGTGGGCGCCGTGTACGTGAGGTGATGAGTACGTACACAGGATATTATTGCAAAAATCCAAAATTGTTCTTTCTAAATCATAAATTGTTTTCCCTTATTAAATTGCACTAATACGTTTAAATTGTTTAGCATAGATTAGAGAAGCATGCTTACGTATTTTAACTGCCTATTTGACCATCCGGGAGATCCCCCTGTCTTGCATATTTATTTTGGGACTACGGACGTATTTCAGGAGATTCGCCAGCACTGCATATTTACTTTGGGACTATGGACGTATTCCGGGAGATCCCCCTGTACTGTATATTCATTCGAAACTACGGGACGGTATCCCGGGAGATTTCCCATTGTGTTTACCTTGTTCTGAGCCGAGGGCTCCCTTAACTGTTAAAGTTTTAAGAATTTCTTTAACCGTTACCGTAAACTTTACTTATATCTTTTACTGTTTAAATTATTATATTTACTCTTGTAGGACCTTGACCTGACCTCGTCACTACTCGACCGAGGTTAGGCTTGGCACTTACTGGGTACCAGTGTGGTGTACTCATGTCCTTTCCTGCACATGTTTTTGTGTGCAGATCCAGGTGCGAACTATCAGCTTCGGGGTTACTGCGTGCTGCTGATTCTAGGAGACTTCAATGTACTTCTGCTTGCGTCCGCTGATCCTCGGAGTCCCTTTCTACTCCCTCGCCTAGAGACTTTCTTTATTATCTTCAGACTTTTGTATAGAGCTACATAGATTATAGCAACTTGTGACTTAGTGATATTCCGGGTCTGGGGAAATTATTTTGTATATGCCAAGTGACACTACTTTTGGTTATTCACAATATGCTGTTTATCTTCGAAAAGTTGTATTTTCTTTATATTTCTTTTTTTATAATATTAGGCTTACTTAGTCGTAAAGACTAGGTGCCGTCACGACTCCTTACAGAGCGTTAATTTGGGTCGTGACAATGAGGGAGTTTATGGTTCTCCTCTTAAAATTGTTAAGCATGTTGCTCACTTGGATGATCATTCTGATCTGCAGCCCACTTTGAAATCTGAAATAAAAAATATAAAGGAGGTAGAAGTTGAAAATAAAAAAGTAAATTTTGGCTCCTATAAAGGAAAAGAAGTTGCAGGAGGACAAGTACCACAGTTTGGACAAAGTGCATATGTAGTAGAAGAACTGCTTGGTAGAGGAAAAAGAATTCGTAAATGTTGCTGGCATTATTGGAAAGTAATCAGAAAGGTGGAGGAAAATTTTGAAACATAATTAAATTAAAACAAGAGAAAACGTCGTCTTCTAAAGTAAGTTTTACTATTTGTTTATTGTATTTTTATATTATTTAGATGTTATTAATAATTCTTTTGTTATTATGTTTTTCATATTTGTTTTGTCTTTGTTTTTTTAGGGGAGTAACTGATATTTACAAAGTAGACCCTTTACTACAAGCAAAGCCATATGAACTTTACAATGAAAAAATTCAGTCAAGAATGTTCTTTAAAGAGATTGTAGATGATAAGTATTTTTTTCATGATGCGGTATGTATATCTCTTTTACGTTGTGAATTCATGATTGTATTTTGTATTATATTTGACATAGATTTATTTATGTTTTTTATTCAGCACATAGATATTTTATTGTATTATCTGAGGAAGAAGCATATATATCACATCAATAACTATCCATTTGCTTCGACAACAACTGATGTGGCTTTGACGATACTTTGGATCTTGCATATAAGGATTGGACTAATAATCCAAAAGAGTGGAATGAGTTTGAATTTTGGAATGACCCTTATGGACTGGGATTTGGGCTTTGTCAGTATATATTGGGTGAGAATCGTAAATGTGGGATTCCATGGACATCTGTTGAAAACGTTTTCTGTCCGGTTCGACTTCCTGCAGTTTTGGTAAATGGTGAAATTCCATTAGATTCTAGCACTCATTATTTTCTGGCAGTGTTAGACTTGAATAAGAAGACCATAGATGTATATGATTCAGTGTATAAGAGCGATGAGTATGATGTTATAGTGGAGCAGGTTCTTCCTTATAAGAATTTCATTTCTATGATTTTGGAGCATTGTAAATTTGGTGACTTGTATCCTACATTTGGGAAAGTATATGAACCATTTGTGGTTCAATGGAAAGAAGCACCAAAACATAAAGGAAACAAAAGTTGTGGTACATTTGTTATAAGATATGTTGATATGTTGATGAAGGGTGAAGATGTTATGATATTTGTGCCCACTACAATCAAATATTATTGTGACTATCTTGGTTTAAGTCTATGGGGACATGCATATTGGAAATACAAATCAGGGTATTCATCTCCTCCAGAGGTGGTTGGTGATGATTAAGGAGAGAATGTAAATAACTTTTGTAAATATCCTTTAGCACTTGGTTATCCTTAAATGTAAATACATTCATAAACTTAGTTTTTGCATCATATATAAAATATGAATACTTTATTGATTGATATGCAGAATATTTTGCTTGAATTAAAGACTTCAAAATATTTTGCTTTCTATATATTACACTGGAGATCTATCATATGAAAGCATATTATCCAGTATTTTATGCTGGATGTGTACAATCCAATTTTATTTTATGGAATTGAAGCTATTTATTGATTGAAATAAAGATTAATGGATTGAATTTTATATTTTTTATGATGTGTTTCTATGTATAATAAGTTAGATTTCATAATATTTGTTAATGCAACTCTAGTACAATTAGTTGAAGTTCTTATTTTGGTTGCTTCCTGTAAATTATGCTGGAATTGCTACTAATGAAGCGCTATAAACCAGTATATTTTATTGGAGAAGTATAAAACAATGGAAATTTTGTATCTAGAACAATTTGCTGGAATTAAATACTTTAAAATTTTGCTTCTTGTATATTATGCTGGAGGTCTATCATCTTAAAGTATATTCTCCAGTTTTTTTTATCCTGGACGTGTACAATATAGTTTTTTATTTTTTGGTAGATTTGAGCGATTTATTAATTGAAATAAAATATATGGATTGGAGTTTATATTTTTATGGTATGTTTTTATGAATAATAAGTTGGATCTCATAATTTTTGTTGATGCTATGCTAGTATAATTAGCTGGAGTTTCTTATTTATGTTGGTTTCTGTAAATTATGCTGGAATTGCTACTTATGAAGCGCTATAAGCGAATATATTATAATGGAGAAGTGCAAAAGAGTGGAAAATTTGTATCTAGAACAATTTGTTGGAATTAAATACTTATAAAATTTTTCTTCTTGTATATTATGCGGGAGGTCTATCATCTTAAAGCATATTCTCCTGTATTTTATCCTGGATATGTACAATCCAGTTTTGTTTTTGCCGGATTTGAGCGATTTATTGATTGAAATAAAGACATATGGATTGGAGTTTATATTTTTATGGTGTATTTTTATGTATACTAAGTTAGATTTCATAATTTTTGTTGATGTTATTCTAGTATAATTAGCTGGAGTTTTTATCTTTGTTTGCTTCCTGTGTATTATGCTGGAAATACTACTTATGAAGCGATATAAGCCAGTATATTATAATAAAGCAGTGTAAAATAATAAAGAAGTTGTATCCATAACCATTTGCTCGAATTAAATACTTCTTGTATATTATACTGGAAATCTATCATGTGAAAGCATATTATCTAGTACTTTATCCTGGATGTCTACAATCCAGTTTTTTTTTATGGAATTCAAGCGATTTATTGATTGAAATAAAGATTAATGGATTGGAGTTTATATTTTTCATGGTGTCTTTTTATGTATAATAAGTTAGATTTCATAATTTTTGTTGATGCTATTCTAGTATATAAAGATTAATGGTTCCTATATGGAAATGCTATTTATGAAGCGATATAAGCTAGTATATTATAAAAAATGTAGCAGTGTAAAATAATGGAGAAGTTGTATCCATAATAATTTGCTGGAATTAAAGACTTCAAAATTTTTGCTTCTTGTATATTATGCTAGAGATATATCATGTGAAAGCATATTATCCAGTATTTTATACTAGATAATTTTTTGATGCACAATTATTTTTACAAGCTGTATAATCTGCTGCATTTCATGATTTTTTATCGTTCTATCCTGGAGTTGTTATTTTCATATAATTTTTAAAACCAGAGAAAAATGCTGCATAAAATATTGCAAAACAACAACAAAATACCTGTCACGACCCAAAATTCCACCACAGGCGTCGTGATGGCACTTAGTCTCTAAGACTAAGTAAGTCGATTATTTTTCAACACATAAACCAACAGCGGAAATAATTACAAACAACCTCCCAACACTGGTAATACTGAGCCACGAACTCTAACTGAATACATGAAATGATCTCAAGGATCGAAAACTCAATAATATTTGAATAATAAATAACAGTACAATAAAATAAAAAGACTCCAAGGAACTGCGACGACCAAGCAGCTCTACCTTGAATCCTTGGGATCCCGCTCTAACTCTGCCTGAGTCCGATATCTCCAATACTTGGCTCTGCACAAAAATGTACAGAAGTGTAGTATGAGTACACCACGATCGGTACCCGGTAAGTATCAAGATTAACCTCAGTAGAGTAGAGACAAGGTACAGTCAAGACACTCACTAGTCTAATAACTTGTGCAATATAATATACAAAATAATAGGAAACAAATAACAATAGGGGAAACATAAAACAACCAGTGATGTGCACAGTAAGACAATAAAATCACCATTAATATCGCTCAACAATTGATAAATATATTTACACCTAGTTAAATCAAGTTCTTCAATTAAATATCTTTCACACATAATTCTTACGAATAAAACTCTTATTAAATCATCTGCTTGCCATGCCTAAATCCTTATTGTTGAATTTGTTTTTATATGATAATTTGATGTGATTATTACTTGAAATATTTATGAAATTTCGTGAGTATTATTGGTTTAATATTTCTTGGAAATTAATTCCAATATGAATTTTCTTATGCAAATAATTAATTTAAGTGAGCTTAAGAATAAGTGTTAATATAATTATCTAAATTTGCATTAATGAAGACTTTGCTTTATGCTGAGTAATTTCTATCTCTATTGATCATTTTTGGGTGTTATATATATATTGTGTGGAGCCTTGGGTTATTTGTTATGAAATTAATTTATTTTGTTATATCTTTGGAATTTGGTTGTGGCCATTGGGCAAATTGTGATATGACCTGATTTTATTATGTTGTCGTGTTAATTTTCCGTGTAAATTGTTGTGTTGTGTGAGTTATTGTTTTGGAGAGATAAGGGTGGCATTTCACCGTTGATATTATGTGAGTATAAGGATGACATTTCATTGTTATTGTGTTTGTTGGAATATTGTCTAGGCGGAGCGATAAGGGTAGCTATAGGAGCGATAAGGGTGGCAATAGGAGCGATAAGGGTAGCTATTGATATTGTTTGGGCGGAGCGATAAGGGTGGCTATAGGAGTGTTAAGGGTGACAATAAGAGCGATAAAGGTGGCTATTGTGAGGGACGATATGTGATGATGTGGGGTTGTGGTGTTGATAATTTTCATATGATGTTGTGATTTTCTTGTGTTTACTTTTATACATTGTGCAATTTGTCTTGTTATTGGTAAATTGGTAGAAATCTGATTTATGTTGAAATTGAGAGCCTGTGGCTATTGCCGGGCAGATTATAAATTGAAATGTGGGCACGAGGTACCGTGAGTAAATAATGAGGATATTTGGCACGTGAATTGTCCGTGTAGTTGTGATATAAAATATGGGCACGAGGTGCTGTGATGAAATGATGATGATAATTGGCACGTGAATTGTCCATGCAGTTGTGATATGATTTAATTATGGGCACGAGGTGCCGTGAAAATATAAAAATGGGCTGAGACCCGTGTTTACGAAAAACATGAAAATTGGCTGAGACCCGTATTTTTTATGACTATGAAATGAGGCGTCACATGGTGACTTTTTAATTGAAAGAATTATATTCAAAATATTTATTTGGAAGGATTTTTATTCAAAAAGAATTATATGAAAGAATTGTATTTGAAAGATAATTATTTGAGGAAATTATATTTGAAAAGATTTATTGAAAGAATTATATTTGAAAAATAATTATTTGAGAAAACTACATTTGAAATAGAGTTATTTGGAAGAATTTTATGTGAAGGATATTTATTTGAAAAACTTGAATTAATTGGGCATACATGTATTATTAATTGTTGAGTGATGTTTATGGTATTCTTCTTGTCTTGCTGCGCATACCACTGGTTGTTTTATCCTGCTCTTATTGCTATTTGTTTTCTAGTATTTTGTATATTATATTGCACAGGTTATTAAACTAGTGAGTGTCTTGATTGTACCTCGTCTCTACTCTATTGAGGTTAGTCTCGATACTTACTAGGCACCGACCGTGGTGTACTCATACTACACTTCTGCATATTTTTGTGCAGAGCCAGGTATTGAAGATAACAGACTTGAGCAGAGTTAAAGCGGGATCGTAAGGATTCAAGGTAGAGCTGCTTGATCATCGCAGTCCCTTGGAGTCTTTTCATTTTATTGTACTTTTAACTTGTAATCAAACAGTATTGTATATTCGGTCCTCGCGATCATTCTATGTATTCAGTTAGAGTTCGTGACTCAGTACTACCAGTCTTCGAGGTTGTATATTGTAATTATTTCCATTGTTAGTTAAAAAAATGGCTTCAAAAATATAATTGAAATCGGCTTCACGACTCTTGTGGTGGGATTTTGGGTCGTGACAAGTTGGTATCAAAGCTCTGGGTTCATAGGTTCTACGAGTCACGAACAAGTCTAGTAGAGTCTTGCGGATCGGTACGGAGACGTCTGTACTTATCTTCGAGAGGCTACATAACTGTTAGGAAATTTCCATTTCTTTCATTCATGTCGTGCGAAATATGTTGAATTTGGAATTTAAACCTTTGTAAATCCATTCTCTCACAGATGGTGAAGACACGTGCTACTGGGTTAGCTGAGCAGGCATCCGCACATACTGCTAGAGCTGCAAGAGGCCGGGGCCGAGGTAGAGGTCGAGGAAGGGCATGTGCTGCGACTAGAGCACCTGTCAGAACAACAGTTGAGGAGCCACTAGTAGCTCCAGTTGGGGGACAGGTACCGGAAGCACTTGTTGTTACCCCCGGACTTCAGGAGACTTTAGCACAGTTCTTGAGTATGTTTGGTACATTAACTCAATCAGGATTGATCTCTGTGTCACCAAACATTCTGCAGATTGGGGGAGTAGCTCAGACTCCTATCTCAACTCCAGAGCCGCATGTTCACGTTGGTCAGGCTCCGAGTGTAGTACCAGTACAACCTGTTATTCCGGTTCGATCTGAGGTCAGGCCCGAGGCATTAGAAGAAGAACAAAAGAGACTTGAAAGGTTTAAGAGGTATAGTCCACCTACTTTCAGTGGCACAACTACAGAGGATGCCCAAGAATTTCTAGAAAATTGTCACTGTATTCTCTGCACCATGTGTATTGTGGAGGTGAGCGGAGTTTCCTTTACTACATTTCAACTATCAGGCGCAACGTATCGGTGGTGGCAAATCTATGAAGAATGTAGACCAGCCAATGCCATACCACCAACTTGGGCTCAATTTTCGGAAATGTTCTTGAAAGAGTTTGTTCCCCAGACTCTTAGAGATGTGTGGCGCATAGATTTTGAACGGTTGCGTCAGGGAACTATGACAGTGTCAGAATATACTATAAGGTTTAGTGAGTTAGCCCGTCATGCACCTATCTTAGTTCCTACAATCAGAGAACGGGTCCGCAGATTCATTGAGCGTGTTTTAGGAAAGGAAAGGGAGTCCAAGGAGGCCAAAAGGTCTCGAAGATGTGGAGGGTTCAGTGGATTTTACTCTTCAGCTAGAATCCATTATAGCGGAGGCTCGAGCAGTCGGTCATCTCAGTCCACACATCAGATTATTCAGGGTGCTCCAGTTTATAGTGCACCACCGACACGATATTCTTAAAGTGGTTATTCCAGTTATTTGGTACAGACTCAGTACGAGCAGCTGCGACCTTAGAGGGGTTGTTATAAGTGTGGTGATACTAGGCATATCATGAGAGATTGTCCCAGACTTGGGAGGGTGGATTTCATCTGAACACTCCAGCCACAAGCTTTATTCCAGTTGATACTCCACGTGCACAATCAGCTAGAGGTGGAGGATAGGCGGGTAGTGGGCGCTTAAGAGGTGGAGGCCCGACCCATTGATTTAATCACTGTGATTTGGCTGAGGCCAATACACCAGATAGTGTTGTTACAGGTACGATCCTGATTTTATTATCAAAGGATATTTTCCTTAATTTGATTCGGTTCTGAATATTGAGACGAGTACTCCTATTATGCTCTACTTATAGATGAGCTTCGTAAATTTGTGACCTACTTATATGTTTATACCTGTGGGGAGATTTAAAGATGTGAGCTCGTGTATGTCATTTTATTTTTGGTACACCATTGAGGGCTATAATCCCAAAAATAATTTTTATTATTTATTACAGCGAGTTTAATGCATTTCGGAATAATTGATTTCAATTTTTATGAATTATATGCCCTACCGGTATGAGGGTTCATTATATGTTATGAAAATTGACTATGAAATATATTGAAAAGAAGAAAGAAAGGAAATTGAAAATTTCAGTTGGCACAATGTGCAACATACTTGTTATTCAGAGTTGAGGATGAGATCCTCGTACTTTTACATGATGTGAAATATTTAAACCGGGCTGCAAGCCGCGGTAGAAGTTATGTAAGGACGAGATCCTTGTGGTGAAATATTTATGAGTTTAAAAATTTTTATTTTGTGAAATTAATTTGTACAATAATATTAATAGGGAGTCATGCCTGTTAGGCTTATTTGATAACTCTTGTATATTTTTCTGTTCATATACAACCATTTTATGTTGTAAACATTGAGTTTTAACTTATGAGATGAGTGCCCAGGTGGCGTTAAATATGACTCATTAATCCGAGTAAGTAATCATGAGGTCTTCATGCCTCACATTCCGTTGTCAGTGTTGTTAAAATTCGAAATTAGGTGGTGGTTAATATAAGATTAATATATGATGCTGGAATTAATTATGAACGGCTTTTAAGACCAGAGATGTGGTGATGAGCATACATATGATATGCTTCATGTCCTGATATCATTGTGATAATGCAGTGTTTGTAACGCTGGGATTGTGTTATTGATATATGCATTGTGGATGTGTTGTTAGGAGTTATTTTGGTGTTACTCTGGCAGGTGGTTAGACCCAATTACAGGGGAGTCTCTGCCGAAATTTCTGAAAACTTTAGGGGTTAAAAAATAAATTGGGAGATTGAGACGTGCAAAGAAGAGACAAAATTATGTTATATGTTTGAGAGCGAATGATCCTAAGCGGGGAAGAATATAACACCCCGAAATTTTTTAAAGTACTTCAACATGATCAAGAAAGTTGATGTGTGCGTACGCACGAGTTGCTACAACCAGTTGAGACTAATACCGTGCGTTGATGAAAAATTGGATTTTCTGAAAATGTTTGGAGTGTAAGAAATTGATCTTAAGGTTCACAAATATGGATAAAAGAAATAATATCAAATGAGATGGTGTTGCGGGACATACCTCCAATGCTTAACGTGGGACCAACCGTGAGTATATGTGTAAAAGTAAGAATCATCAATTCGGTAACATCGGAATAATTATTAGCACGTTTGAGGACAAACGTTTGTTTAAGAGGTGGAGAATGTAATGACCCGACTAGTCATTTTAAGAATTTATGCCCCGTTTAGTGAATTAAGGTCTCAAGCATCTTCGTAATATGTATTATGACCCGCGAGTGTGGTCGAGTTTGATTTTCGGAAGATTCAAAATTTAATTAAAAGAACAATTCTCATTTTTCAAGCTTAAATGAAAATAAATTTGACCGGAGATTTGACTTATGTGTAAACGACCTCAGATTCGAATTTTGATGATGTCAATAACTCTGTATAGTGATTTTGGACTTAGGAGCGTGTCCGAAAAATTATTTGGAGGTCCGTAGTAGAATTAAGCTTGAAATGCCGAAAGTTGAATTTTTGGGAAGTTTGATCGGGGGGTGTCTTTTTGATATCGAGGTCGAAATTCGATTCTGGAAATTGGAATAGCTTTGTTATGTCATTTATGACTTGTGTGCAAAATTTGAAGTCATTCCGGATTGATTTGATGTATTTCGGCACAAGATATAGAAATTTGAAAGTTCAAAGTTTATTAGGCTTGAATTGAGGTGTGATTCGTGATTTTAGCGTTGTTTGATGTGATTCGAGGCTTCGACTAAGTTCTTATGATGTTTTAGGACTTGTTGGTATATTTGGTTGAGGTCCCGAGGGGCTCGGGTGAGTTTCGGGGTGATTTCGGACCATTTTTAGGACATTTTTAATTGCTGATTTCTGCCTACAGAGGTGTGCATCGCGATCGCGAACGTTTGGCCGCGTTCGCGAAGAGCAAACAGCAGTTTGGGGCCTTGTGAATCGCGATCGCGTAGAACAAATCTCTGTTGCACTGACCCGATTTTGGAAGCTTATATCTTGCAATCTTTAAAGAATTTGGAGATGATCCAAAAACAAAAATTGTAGCCCTTGATATCTAGTTTTCATAAAAGTAAACCATTTGTCATTTGGAGTTCTGTACAAAATGTTATGATAGATACACTATAAACTATCTGGGAAGAGTTTGGAAATCTCTGTTGCATAAGGCAGATTTTGAAAGCTTATATCTAGAAATCTATAAGGAATTGGGAGATAAGCAACAAATGACAGTTATAGTTCTTGGTGTCTAGTTTCCAGAAAGTTAAACCATTTGCAATTTGTAGTTTTGTACAAAACGTTATGACCATTATACTAGAGGCTGTCTGGAAGAGTTGAGGGAGTTTGTTCTTCGCGATCTCAATTGGCTTTCTACGATCACGAAGAACAATTTTGGGGCTGAAAATTTTTGTGCTTCACAATCGCGAAGAGTAAATATCTGGGCAGTAGCTATATTTCGAGGTTTTAGCCCTTTTTGACATATTTGGAGCTATGGAGCTCGGATTGAAACGCGTTTTGAGGTGATTTTCACCGTATGGATTAGGGTAAGTGTTCTATATCCTAAAGTGTTTATATTTTATGAATCTATGATTATATTCATCGTTTAATTCGTATTTTAATGGAAGAAATCGAGAATTTTGTAAAATCTTCCAAAAACAAAAATTTAAGATTTGGAGGTCGAGTTGTTATTGGAATTTAATAAATTTGGTATGGTTGAACTCGTATCGGAATAGGTGTTCGGATTTCATGAAAAGTTTGTCGGGTTCCAAGGGGCGAGTCCCGCTTTGACTTTTGTTGACTTTTTAGGAATAAATTTTTAAGTCGACATATTATTATCCGGAATTATTTTCGACGAATTTTAATGGAGTTATACAATTAATTTGGATAGATTTGTAGGTCAATTCAAGCAAGAAGGCTATTTTGGAACATCGGCCGAACTTCAAAAAGGTAAGTGTCTTGCTTAACCTTGAGTGGGGGAATATCCCTTTAGGAATTGAGTCTTATGTGCCATTTGTGAAATGTAAAAAGCCGTGTACGCGAGGTGACGAGTATGTACTCGGGCTTATACGTGCAAAGATTCATTGAATTAAAGTCTTAGGCATTATTGTGTAGTAAATTAGGAAACTGTGGGAAATTATTAAATCATCTGTTTGCCATGCCTAAATCCTTATTGTTGAATTTGTTTTTATATTATAATTTGATGTGATTGTTACTTGAAATATTTATGAAATTTCGTGTGTATTGTTGGTTTAATATTTCTTGGAAATTAATTCCAATATGAATTTTCTTATGCAAATAATTAATTTAAGCGAGCTTAAGAATAAGTATTAATATAATTATCTAAGTTTGCATTAATGAAGGCTTTGCTTTATGTTGAGTAATTTCTATCTCTATTGATTGTTTTTGGGTGTTATATATATTGTGTGGAGTCTTGGGCTATGTGTTGTGAAATTAATTGATTTTGTTATATGTTTGGAATTTGGTTGTGGCCATTGGGCAAATTGTGATATGAATTGATTTTATTATGTTGCCGTGTTAATTTTCCGTGTAAATTATTGTGTTGTGTGAGTTATTATTTTGGGGATATAAGGGTAGTATTTTACCGTTGATATTATATGGGTATAAGGGTGGCATTTCACTATTGTTGTGTTTGTTGGAATATTGTCTGGGCGGAGCGATAAGGGTGGCTATAGGAGCGATAAGGGTGGCAATAGGAGCGATAAGGGTGGCTATTGATATTGTCTGGGTGGAGCAATAAGGGTGGCTATAGGAGTGATAAAGGTGGCAATAGGAGCGATAAGGGTGGCTATTATCAGAGACGATATGTGATGATGTGGGGTTGTGGTGTTGATAATTTTCATGTGATGTTTTGATTTTCTTGTGTTTACTTTTATACCTTGTGCAATTTGTCTTGTTGTTGGTAAATTGATAACAATTTGATTTATGTTGAAATTGAGAGCCTGTGGCTATTTCACAAGCGGATTATAAATTAAAATGTGGGCACGAGGTGCCGTGAGTAAATAATGAGGATATTTGCCACGTGAATTGTCCGTGCAGTTGTGATATGAAATGTGTGTACAAAGTGCTGTGATGAAATGATGATGATAATTGGCACGTGAATTATCCGTACAGTTGTGATATGATTTAATTATGGGCACGAGGTGCCGTGGAAATATGAAAATGGGCTGAGACCCGTGTTTACGAAAAATATGAAAAAGGATTGAGACCCGTATTTTTTATGATTATGAAATGAGGTGTCAGTTGGTGACTTTCTAATTGAAAGAATTATATTCAAAATATTTATTTGGAAGAATGTTTATTCAAAAAGAATTATATGAAAGAATTGTATCTGAAAGATAATTATTTGAGGAAATTATATTTGAAAAGATTTCTTGAAAGAATTATATTTGAAAAATAATTATTTGAGAAAACTACATTTGAAATAGAGTTATTTGGAAGAATTTTATGGGAAGGATATTTAGTTGAAAAACTTGAATTAATTGGGAATACATGTATTATTAATTGTTGAGTGATGTTTATGGTATTCTTGTTGTCCTGATGCGCATACCCCTGGTTATTTTATCCTGCCCTTATTGCTATCTGTTTCCTAGTATTTTGTATATTATATTGCACATGTTATTAAACTAGTGAGTGTCTTGACTGTACCTCATCTCTACTCCATTGAGGTTAGTTTTGATACTTACTGGGTACCGACCGTGGCGTACTCATACTACACTTCTGCACATTTTTGTGTAGAGCCAAGTATTGAAGATAACGAATTTGAGCATAGTTAAAGCGGGATCGTAAGGATTCAAGGTAGAGCTGCTTGATCGTCGCAGTTCCTTGGAGTCTTTTCATTTCATTGTACTGTTAACTTGTAATCAAATAGTATTGTATATTCGGTCCTCGTGATCATTCTATGTATTCATCTAGAATTCGTGACTCAGTACTACCAGTCTTGGGAGGTTGTATATTGTAATTATTTCCTTTGTTAGTTTAAAAAGAATGGCTTCAAAAATGTAATGGAAATCGGCTCACCTAGTCTTAGAGACTAGGTGCCATCACGACTCCTGTGGTGGGATTTTGGGTTGTGACAATGCCCAAGACTTTTAACTCAATAAGTTTAGCACATATAAGCCCGAGTACGTACTCGTCACCTCGCGTACACGGCTTTTCACATTTCACAAATGGCACACAAGACTCGATGCCTAAGGGATAATTCCCCTACTTGAAGTTAGGCAAGACATTTACCTTTTTGAAGTTATGCTGATATTCCAAAATCGCCTTCTTTCTTGAATTGACCTCCGGACATCTCAAAGCTATCCAAATTAATTGTATAACTTCATTGAAATTTATCGAAAATAATTCCGGATAATAAAATACCGACTTAAAATTTTATTCTAAAACGTCAACCAAAGTCAACGTCGGGCCCGCCTTTCGGAACCCAACATAATTTTCATGAAATCCGAACACCCATTCTAATACGACTTCAACCATACTAATTTTATCAAATTCCGATAACAATTCGACCTCCAAATTTTAAATTTTTGATTTTTGAAGATTTTGTAAAAATCTTGATTGCTTCCATTTAAATCCGAAATAAATGATGAATATAACCATAGAATCATGAAGTATAATCACTTTAGGATATAGAACACTTACCCCAATCCATATGGTGAAAAGCGCCTCAAACATCGCTTTAATCCGAACTTCATAGCTCCAAATATGTTAAAACTGGCTGAAACCTCGAAATATAGCTATTGTCCAGGTATTTACTCTTCGCGATCGCGAAGCACAAAATTTTTCAGCCCCAAAATTGCTCTTTGCAATCACGGAAAACCAATCGCGATCGCGAAGAACAAACTCCCGAACTCTTCCAGATAGCCTCTAATTTAATAGTCATAACTTTTTATACAAAACTCCAAATTGCTAATGGTTTAACTTTATAAAAACTAGATACCAAGGGCTATAACTTTCATTTGTTACTCATCTCCCAATTCTTTATAGATTGCTAGATATAAGCTTCCAAATTCAGCCCTGTGTAATAGAGATTTCAAAACTCTTTCCAGATAGCCTATAGTGTATCCACCATAACATTTTATACACAACCCCAAATGACAAATGATTTTCGTTTCTGAAAACTAGACATCAAGAGCTACAACTTTAATTTTTAGGTCATCTCCCAATTCCTTATAGATTGCGAGATATAAGCTTCCAAAGTTGGGTTAGTGCAGCAGAGATTTTGTTCTCCACGATCGCGATTCATAGTGCTCAAACAACAAAATTTCTCTTCGCGATCGCGTCCGTTTGTACGCGATCGTCATGCATTCCTCTGTGGCCAAAAACCAAAAACTAAAAATGGCCTAGAAATGGTCCGAAACCACCCCGAAACTCACCCGAACCCCTCGGGACCTCAACCAAATATACCAACAAGTTCTAGAACATCATACGAACTTAGTCGAAGCCTCAAATCACATCAAACAACGCTAAAACCACGAATCATGCCCCAATTCAAGCTTAATGAAACTAAGAAATTCCAACTTATACATTCGACACCGAAACCTATCAAATCAAGTCGGACTGACCTCAAATTTTGCACACAAGTCATAAATAACATAACAGACCTATGAAAATTTTCAGAACTGGATTCCGACCCCGATATTAAAAAGTCAACTCCCCGGTCAAACTTCCAACTTAAACTTCATATTTTCGCCATTTCAAGCCTAATTTAATTACGGGCTTCCAAATAATTTACCGTACATACTCCTAAATCCAAAATCACCATGCTAAGCTATTGGAAGCATCAAAATTTCATTCCGGAGTCGTTTGCTCAAAAGTTAAACTCCGGTCAACTCTTTTCATTTAAGCTTCAAAAATGAGAATTGTTCTATTAGTTTATTTTGAATCTTTCGAAAATCAAACCTAACCACACACGCGAGTCATAATACATATTACAAAGCTTCTCGGGACCTTAAGTCACTGAACGAGATGTTAATTCTTAAACGACAAGTCGGGTCGTTACAATACCAACATAATATGCTAGAGCTTTCTGAATTGATATGTAAAACGCATAAACTTTCATGCATAATATACTCATAGTATAATATATTGTATGAGTATACTATACTAAATCAGTATATTATACTAATCTAGTGTATTATGTATAATATGCTGCTATATTCTATGTGATGAGTTCCAGAATTTAACTGAGTATTAGATAGAAAATTTGATAGATATATGGATTTCAGAAATGTAACTTTTTGCACATTCCCAGAAAAGTAGGTGGTAAAAGACAACAAGTAGGTGATAAATGCAAATAGAAATGTAACTTCAGATTAATAAGTCAACAGTTTTTATATAGTAAAAAAATAACTTCACTCTAAAAAGCGTACGGTGTCTCTCTTTTCCAAATGACGCGTCATTCCCTAAAGCGTACGTTTATACCATGTGTGCCCCACATATTTACATCCAATTTCAAAATACACGATCGTTAGGGTTTAATCGGATATTCTCGAACTTTAATTTTTTAAATGTCAAGTTTAATTTAGAGTAAAAAGTGTTGAAGTTTTATGGGTAGAAAGCACTCTCTCAAGCGTGGAAAACCTATTCATCCAATCTCAGCATCATCATAATTGTCTAATTTTGTTATGGATGTTGAAAATCATTCTCTTACAATGGCAGAGTCTTATATGAAAGATACTCCAAGTGAGCTTGCAGTTGAAGAATCATCTTCAACAAGGGGAACAAAAGCTGTTAGTTTGGGACGGACGCGTTTACAAAGGGCTAAGGCACGAAATACCTCTGGATCATCTTCGAATGCCACTAGATCAGCTAGTCTTAGAATAACGCGTTCTCAAAGTGCTAAGGAATGCGGAATTAGTGGTTCTCAAAGTGCAAAGGAACCAGAAGTTGATGTTTCTCAAAATAATATAAAGCCTACAAAACAAAAAGGAAGGTTTCTGAATCAACTATTCATCAGAGAAGACATTCCAAATCCTATTCGAAGATAAATTATATTACACCTTAATTATTAATAGATAGTTTGTATAATGTATACCCATGTGATATATTTAAATATGTGTGTGTATTATATTGCAGCTTAGTGCAAGTGATAGACCGAAACTTGGCAGTGACTTCAATTCTGAGATTGTTAGCAATTTGAAAACAAAATTATCAATAACACAACTTGAACTTTTTAAGTCAACTTGTTTTGGCTATTTGTTGGGTTTGCCTAGTATAAAACTGCAAACACAATTGATATACTATTTGTTAACCAAGGAGGTTGAAAAGGGGAATGGAAATGAAATGGTGTTTCTTGTAAATGGGGTTAAGCTACGTTTTGGTTTGGCTGAGTTTGCTTGTGTGAGTGGATTAAAATGTACCGGTGATGTACAACTTTCTAGTGAAGCTACGCTAAAGAATAATCGTTCAATTGGAAAGTATTTTGTGGATTACCCTTCTGTTTCTAAAAAACACCTTGTGCATTGTTTTCTTACAAAAACATTTGACTCTAATGAAGATGCTATTAAGATGGCAATGCTATTTGTTATAAATTCGTTCCTCTTTTCTACTAAGAACACAAAATTAGTTGATAGGAAGTACTTGGATGTCACGACCCAAAATTCCGCCCGTCGTGATGGCGCCTATCTCAATACTAGGCAAGCCGACAATCTCAATAAACCACATATTCTTTTTAATTTGAAAAGAGAATGATTAAATTCAGCTGAAGAAATCTCACAAGCACAAATATAAATACTCCCAAAACCTGGTGTCACTGAGTACATGGGCATCGAATATGAATACAAGTCTGGAAATACGGTCTATAATAGTTTGAGACCAAATGCAGTAAATAAGAAGATGGTGAAGGAGAGTCAAGGTCCGCGTAAAACGGCAGCTACCTCTGAGTCTCCGAAAAAGTCAACTGTGCGAAAGAATCAAGCTATATCCGGGAACACCTGGATCTGCACACGAAGTGTAGGTTGTAGTATTGTCACGACCCAAAATCTAACCTGTCGTGATGGCACCTATCGTGGTACTAGGCAAGCCGACCTTTCAAAAATACTTTTAAAAAATTTAACAAAAATGAATTAAGACATTTAAAATAACCAGAGTTTCTCATAAATACTGGGTAAAACCCAAATAAAACATAAGTGCGGAAAAATAGGGTGTCACTAAGTCATGAGAAACTAGACTCTCAATCTAAAAGACAATATCTACAATAGTCTGCGTCTAGATATCAATACCGAGAAAGAAAGATAATAAGGAAGGAGCACAAGTTCTGCGAACGCCGGCAGCTACCTCGTAAATCTCCGAAAGACCAATTGCGCACGAACTCAATGACCTCCACGTCCAGTCACACCTGAATCTGCACACAAGGTGCAGGGAGTAATGGAGTAATTACAACTCACTAAGTAAAAAAATTAAATAAGAAACTGAGAAGCAGTGACGAGCTACACAAATGCAGTTCATTTCAGTAATTTCAGCAAGGAAAATAGGCATGCTTTCAATCCGGTGTTTTAAATCATAACATTTCGAGCTCAGGTACAACAATATAAGCCCTCCAAAACATTTTGCAACAACAACAATTAGCAACGAAGTGCACCAACAATTAGGAGCAAGTATAGCCTCACAGGGCTACTGTCACTCATCTATCTCAACAACTCAATCACTCGGCTCTCAGCCTCAATACTCACAATCAAAGGTACATGCGCTCACTGGGGGTGTACAGACTCCGGAGGGGCTCTTACAGCCCAAACGCTATAATATTGCTGCAGCGTGCAGCCCGACCCAATACTGTTGCGGCATGCAGCCCGATTCATATATTGCTGTGGCGTACAGCCCGATCTGATATATGGCCCGATGGCTTGTTGCGGTATGCAACCCGATCCAATATTGTTGTGGCGTGCAACCCGATCCAATATATCTCAAATAGCTCTCAACCCGGCACTCAGGCCCTATCTCAGTCACTAACCTCTTCAGCCCCTCGGGCTCACAAAATATCATAATAACCATCCCAAATAGAGGATACAAAAAGTATCAACAAGAAATGAGAGGAAACAGAGATATAACACACAATAAGACTGTGACTAAGTACAAGACAATAATTAGCAATCAATTCAACAAGTATACGACCGCTGTGGGTCCCAATAGTGATTTCATATGGCCTAAGCATGGTTTCTAATATGAAGGGGAGTCAATTGCTCAAAGACAAGGAAAAACAAGTAATAACAATGGATATTCGACTTTACAGTCTCACGGGACGGACCAAGTCACAATCCCTCATGGTGCTCGCTCACACGCCCATCACCTAGCATGTGTGTCATCTCCAAATATTCATATCATACAAATTCTCGCGATTGCATACCCTCAAAACCAGATTTAAGACTGCTACTTACCTCAATCCAAGCAAACTCCTACTCTGTAATGCCTTTGCCTCTCAAATCGGCCTCCAAAAGTCCCACATCTAGCCACAAGCTATACAATACGATCAATATAGGCTAAAGGAATCAATTCCACAAGAACAATACCAAATTAGAGCCAAAATCCGAAATCGGCTCAAACCCAGCCCCCGGGCCCACGCCTCGAAATCTTACAAAAGTAACAAAACCAGAAAGCCCATTCACTTACGAGTCTAGTCATGCCAAATTTACCAAAATCTGACAACAAAATCCCCTTCAAAACCTCAAAATTCCATCTCAAGAACTCTTCCACTTTTTCCCCAATTATTCATTCCAAATCACAATTTAGATGATAAAAATCAAGATATAATCATCGAATTTAACCAAAACCAAATGAGAAACACTTACCCCAATCAACTCCGTGAAAACCCCTTCAAGAATCACCCAAATCCGTGATCTCTAGCTCAAAATATGAAAAATGAGCTCAAACCCTCGATTTTTGAATTTAACACTGTCTGCCCAGATTCCTTCTTCGCAGACACGACTGTCCACTCGCGTTCGCGTAGACCAACTCAGAATGCCTCTCCGCTTTGCTCTTCGCGAACGCGACAACTGCTTTGCGGACGTGATGCCTTACCAACTCAAACCTTCGCGAATGTGACTCTCACCTTGTGAATGCGTAGACCAAGGACCCGGGGTCCCCAGCAGCCTTACTCCTCTTCGCGAACGCGACACCACTCACGTGTTCGCGATGCACACACTGCCCTACCCTTCACATTCGCATCCTCACCTTCGTGAACGTGTAGAACAAAAATTCACTATCTCAAAAACACTCTTCACGAACGCGAGCCCCCTCTCGCGAACGCGTAAGAGGAAACCAGAACCAAAATACAGCAGCAGATCAACTATCTCACCAAGGCCAAAAATGATCCGTTCACCACCCGAAACTCACCCTGAGGCCCTCTAGACCTCAACCAAACATACCAACGCATCTCATAACATCATACGAACTTAGTCGAACCTTCAAATCACCTCCAACAACACCAAAAACACGAATTACACACGGATTCAAGCCTAATGAACTTAGAAATTTCCAAATTCCACAAACGACGCCGAAACCTACCAAACCACGTCCGAATGACCTCACATTTTGTACACATGTCTGCAATGACACCAAAAACCTACTCCAACTTTCGGAAATCCAATCCGACCCCGATATCAAAATTTCCACTACCGGCCAAAATCACCAAAATTCTAACTTTCACCAATTCGAGCCTAATTCTACCACAGACCTCCAAATCACATTCCGAACGGGCTCCTAATTCCAAAATCACCTAAAAGAGCTAACGAACCCATCAAAAAGTAAATTCGAGATCGTTTACATATAAGCCAATATCGAAATATCGTAATATAGCCGAAGAACACAAAAAGAAGAAGAAATGGGGGAATAGGACTATAACTCTCGGAATGACCGGCCGGATCGTTACATCCCCCCCTAATCAAGCGTTCTTCCTCGAACGAGTATAGAAACATACTTGGAGTCTCAAATAGGTGTGGATATCTGCTTCACATCTCCCGTTCGGTCTCCCAGGTGGCCTCCTCCATAGGCTAACCTCTCCACTGCACCTTCACTAAAGTTATATCCTTCGACCTCAACTTATGAACCTGTCGCTACAAAATAGCCACCGGCTCCACATCATAAGTCATATCACTATCTAACTGAACCGTGTTGTGGTCCGAAACGTGGGAAGGATCGCCAATATACTTCTGGAGCATAGAAACACGAAATACTGGATGCACACTTGACAAGTTGGGTGGCAAGTCAAGATTTTAAATCACCTCCCCTATCCTCTAAAGCACCTCAAAAGGCCCGGTGAACCGGGGTCTCAACTTGCCCCTCTTCCCAAACCTCATAACACCCTTCATGGGTGATACCTTCAACAAAACCTTCTCTCCGACCATGAAAGACACATCACGGACCTTCCTGTCTGCATAGCTCTTCTGCCTAGACTATGTCGTGCGAAGCCGCTCCTGAATCAATTTCACCTTGTCTAATGCATCCTGGACCAAGTCTGTACCAAGAGCCTAGCCTCACCTGACTCAAACCATCCTACTGGAGATCTACTCCTCCTCCTACTAGACGGGGACACTATATCCTCATGTGACCAAACTCCCCACACTCATAGCAATACCACGGTATTGGTGCTGGGGACTGAAGGAAGCCCTGAGCACCGGGATAACTAGCAGAAGGACCCGGTATAGACAAACCCTGACCCGATGGAGCACGAGAAGAAGTTTGCGCTAGAAGGGCACCAAGAGATGAACGACCCTGCTGATAACCGTGCGAAGCATGGCCAGATGATGCACCACGGTGAACTGGGCGAGCCGTCTGAGCATGTCTGAATGGACGACCTCTACCGTGCCAGAACTAACCCCCATAAGGAGTACCACTAAATCCACCCTGTCCACGAGGCCTCTTGGCCTCCCTCTCAACCCTTTCTTGGCCACGAACCATCTCAATCTGCCGTGAAATGTTGACAACCTCATCAAAAGTAGCACCAGACACTCTCTCTCTCTGGTCATAAGCAATCACAACTGATAAGTGAGGCCATTTATAAACCTCCCGGTCCTCTCCCTGTCTGTGGGAACAGACTAGATAGCATGAAAAACCAACACTGATAATTGCATCTCATATTGTGTCACAGACATATCACCCTGACGAAGCTGCTCAAACTATCTGCGCAGCTCCTCTCTGCGCGACTGAGGCATGAAATTCTCCAGAAAGATAACGGAGAACTTGTAACGACCCGGCCGATCATTCCGAGAGTTATAGCCCAGTTTCCCCCCATTCCTTCTTCTCTATATGTTGTTCAGCTGTGTTGAGTTGTATCGGGTTGGTAGGTTTGGGTACGGATTGGTTTTGGAGTGAATGAGACACTTAGTCTCTTAGTCAGAAAGCTAAGTTAAAAAAGTCAGCCATAAGTTGACTTATAAGTAAACAAATTTGGATTTGGATTTTTATAATTCGGTTAACTTCGTTGGGTGATTTTAGACTGAGGAGTGTGTCCGGAATGCAATTTGGAGGTCCATGGTAGAATTAGGCTTGAATTGGTGGAAAATTAGGTATCGGGGTCAGAATGAAATTTCGGAAGTTGGAGTAGGTTAGTAGTGTCATTTGCGACGTGTGTGCAAAATACCTGTTGTATGGAGTATCCTCTGACACATGTCTAAGAAACCCTGTGTATCCTCTCCCTCTGTACCACTGAAAGATGGAGGCTGGAGTCTCCGAAACCTCTCCAATCTACACTGCTCATCCTCGGGCATAACAGGAACCACATAGTCCTGAGCAGTTGCAACCGGCTAGGCTGGTGGTGCCCCCGATGTCTGGAATCCCTGTACCCCCTGCTCTGGTGTGCGAGCAGCGGGAGTCTGAGCACCTCCCTCGGCCTGAGAAGTGGTTGTTGCGGCCTGAACAGAGACCGCCTGAGCAAGGCTAGTGCACGCGGTCAGAATCTGAGCTAAGGCCTCCTGAAGGCCTGGAATCACAATAGGCACAGGTGGTGCCTGAGCTGGTGCATCAACAACTGGAATATGGTCCTGACCTGGGGTAACTGGTGGATCTGCAGGTACTGCCCTAGCTGCTGTGCGGGCTGCACCTCTGTGTCACGATCCAAAATCCCACAACATGCGTCGTGATAGCACCTAGTCTCTAAGACTAGGTAAGCCAATTTTAATTACATTTTGGAAGCCATTTTCTTTTATATGTAATCAAAACTAACAGCTGAACAATTGTAAATATACAACCTTCCCAAGACTGGTAGTACTGAGTCACAAACTCTAACTGAATACATGAAATGATCACGAGAACCGAATATACAATACTGTTTGATTAAAAATTAACAGTAAAATAAAATAAAAAGACTCCAAGGGACTGCGACGACCAAGCAACTCTACCTTTAATCATTACGATCCCGCTTTAACTCTGCTCAAGCCCGATATCTCCAATACCTGGCTATGCACAAAAATGTGTAGAAGTTTAGTATGAGTACACCATGGTCGGTACCCAATAAGTATCAAGACTAACCTCAATGGAGTAGAGACGAGATACAGTCAAGACACTCACTAGTCTAATAACCTGTGCAATATAATATACAAAATAATTGAAAACAAATAACATCAAGGCAACATAAAACAACCAATGATATGCACAATAAGACAATAAAATCACCATTTAATATCGCTTAACAATTAATAAATATAATTACACCCAGTTAACTCAAGTTCTTCAATTAAATATCTTTCACATATAATTCTTACGAATAAAACTCTTTTTCAAATATAATTTCGTCGAAAAAATATTTTGAATATAAATCTTTCGATTAAAGAGTCACCATGTGACACCTCATTTCAAAAGCATAAAAATACGGGTCTCAGCCCATTTTCATATTTTTCGTAAATACGGGTCTCAGCCCATTTTTCATATTTTCACGGCATATTGTGCCCATAATTAAATCATCATATTTTTCCGGCACCCCGTGCCCCCATTTCATATCACAACTGCCCGAACAATTCACTTGGCAAATATCATTATCATTTCATCAGAGCACCTCGTGCCCACATTTCATATCACAACTGCATAGACAATTCACATGCCAAATATCATTATCATTTCATCACAGCATCTCGTGCTCACATATCATATCACAACTGCACGGACAATTCACGTGCCAAATATCATTATCATTTCATCACAGCACCTCGTGCCCATATTTCATATCACAATTGCACGGACAATTCATGTGTAAAATAACCTCATTATTTACTCACGAGACCTCGTGCCCACGTTTCATTTTATAATCCGCCTGGCAATAGCCACATGCTCTCGATTTCAACATAAATCAGATTGTTATTAATTTACCAACAACAAGATAAATTGCACAAGGTATAAAAATAAACACAAGAAGATCACAATATCACATGAAAATCATCAACACCACAACCCCACATCATCACATATCGTCCCTGACAATAGCCACCCTTATCGCTTCTATTGCCACCCTTATCACTCCTATAACCACCCTTATCGCTCCTATTGCCACCCTTATCACTCCTATAGCCACCCTTATCACCTCTATAGCCACCCTTATCGCTCCTGTTGCCACCCTTATCACTCTTATAGCCACCGTTATCGCTCCTATTGTCACCCTTATCGCTCCTATAGCCACCCTTGTCGCTCCGTCCAGACAATATTCCAACAAACACAACCACAGTGAAATGCCCCCCTTATACCCATTTAATATGAACGGTGAAATGCCACCCTTATATCCTCAAATTAATAATTAACAAAACACAACAATTTATACGGGAAATTATCACGGGAACATAACAAAATCAATTTATATCACAATTTGCCCAATGGCCACAACCAAATTCCAAAGCTACAACTAAGTCAATTAATTTCACAACAAATAGCCAAAAGCTCCACACGATGAGTACAACACCCAAAAACAATCAATAGAGATAGAAATTACTCAACACAAAGCGAAGTCTTCATTAAATTCAAAATTTTCAATAATTATATAAACACCTCTTCTTAAACTCATTTAATTAATTATTTGCAGAGGGAAAAATCCATAATAAAAATTAAATTCCAATAATTATCAAACCAACAAATTCACGGAATTACATAAATAATCAAGTAACAATCACCTCAAATTGTCATATAAAACAAATTCAACAACAAGGATTTAGGCATGGCAAATAGATGATTTAATAAATACCAACAATTATCCAATTTACTACACAATAATGTCTTAAGACTTTAACCCAATAAAATTTGCACATATAAGCCCAAGTATATACTCGTCACCTCGCGTACACGGCTTTTCACATTTCATAAATGGCACACAGGACTCGATGCCTAAGGGGTAATTCTCCCACTCGAGGTTAGGCAAAACACTTACCTTTTTGAAGTTATGCCGATATTCCAAAAATTGCCTTCTTGCTTGAATTGACCTCCGGACCGCTCCAATCTATCCAAATTAATTGCATAACTTCATTACAATTCATCGGAAATAATTCTGGATAATAACACGTCGACTTAAAATTTTATTTCAAAAAGTCAACAAAAGTCAACGTGAGGCTCGCCTCTCGGAACCCGACATAATTTTCACGAAATCTGATCACCCATTCCGATACGAGTTCAACCATACTAAAATTATCAAATTGTGATGTCAAATGGAACTTCAAATCATAAATTTGTGGTTTATGAAGTTTCTACAGTTTTCCCCCAAATTTCCATCTCAATGTACCAACTAAATGATGAAATCAATGATATATTCATGTATATTAACCAAATCGAGTTAGAATCACTTACTCCGATGAATTTCTTGAAACACCCAGGAAATATCGCCACAAACCGAGCTCCCTAGGTCCAAATTATGAAATAATGCCATAAACCTAGGATATATAGTACATCCTCTGAACTCAATTTTGCGGTCAGCAAAATTTCAAGCACGGCCGCGTCCCAGGTCCCATGATCACGAAATTTGGTGCGGTCTGCGAAATTCTTGGGGCTGCACTATCAGGCTTTAGTATTTTGTCCATAACTTTCTCGACAGATGTCCAAATTATGACTTCTTTCCCTTTAGGGAAACTAGATACAACGGGCTACAACTTTCATTTTTGAATCATCTCACATTTCCTTGTGGATCAAAAGATATAGGGTTCTGAAGTTGGACCAGCGGGTCTGCAGAACTTCCTGGAGCGCGGCCGCGGACAGAATTGCACGGTCCGCGAAACTTTGAGCGCGGCTGCAAAATTCTGCTGCGGTCCACGTCCCTCCTTCGCCTCAGAGCCCAAAAATGTGCAGTCCGCGCCCCCGAAAGTGCCAGAACAATATTAGAGTGCTGAAATGCCTTGACTCGTTAAAAACTCACCCCGAAACTCATCCGGAACCTCCCAGACACAAACCATATATGAATTTCAATCATAACGTAGGCCACGGACCTGCTCGCGCACTCAAAACACTGAAAAGAGGCCACCTTGACCCGATATTGACCATGTCCACACTCCCAAATTTCTTAACTTTACAAATCTCTCAACTTCTATGTTTTGTGCCGATCAAATAAATCCGGAATGACTTCAAATTTTGCACACAAGTCATAAATAACATAATATAGGTATTCCAATTTTCAGAATCGGATTCTAGCCCCAATATCAAAAAGTCAACTCCCCGGTCAACTCTTTACTTTTAAGCTTCTTAAATAAGCATTGTTCTTTTAATTAAATGCTGAATC
Organism: Nicotiana otophora; assembly: GCA_000715115.1. NCBI lineage: Eukaryota > Viridiplantae > Streptophyta > Magnoliopsida > Solanales > Solanaceae > Nicotiana > Nicotiana otophora. Next base: position 216,236 of record AWOL01S0008558.1, read on the forward strand.
TTCCGAAAATTAAACTCGACCACACCCGCGGGTCATAATACTTATTACGAAGGTTCTCGAGACCTTAAGTCACTGAACGGGGCGTTAATTCTTAAAACGACAAGTCGGGTCATTACATTCTCCACCTTTTACACAAACGTTTGTCCTCGAACGTTCTAAGAATTATTCGGAGGTTACCAAATTGATGATTTTACTTTTACACATATACTCACGGTTGATTCCATGCTACCGCATTTGAGATAAGCTCGATAATACCATCTCTTTTGAGATTATTTCTTTTATTCACACTTATAAGCCTTTAAGCCAATTCCTTATACTCCAAATAAATTTCATATTCCCTACATAAAGACACAGTGTTAGTCTCAACCGGCTGTAGCAAATCCTGCCTACGCACACATCAACTTTCTTGATAGTGTTGAAGTACTTCAAAATTTTTCTGAGGTGTTACATTCTCCCCCGCTTAGGATCATTCGCCCTTAACCACATAACATAACTTATCTCTTCTTTTGCACATCTTAATCTCCCAAATGTTTCTAACTCCCAAATCTTTCAGAAATTTCGGCAGAGTCTCCCCTGTAATTGGGCCTATCCACCTGCCAGGGTAACACCAAAACAACTCCTAACAATACATCCACAATGTATATATCAATAACACCAATCTCAACACTACATGCCCTGTATTATCACAATAATATCAGAACATGAAGCACATCATATATATGCTCATCACTACATCTCTAGTCTTAAAAGCTATTCATAATTAATTCTAGCATCATCAACTAATCTCATATAACCACCACCTTATTTCGAATTTGTACAACACTGACAATAGAATGTGAGGTATGAAGACCTCATGATTACTTACTCGGATTAATGAGTCACATTTAACGCCACCTAGTCACTCATCTCATAGGCTAAAACTCAATGTTTACAGCACGAAAATGGCTGAATATGCACAGAAAATATACAAGAATTATCAAATAAGCCTAACCAGCATGACTCCCTTTTAATATTATTGTACAAATTAAATTTCACAAAGGGAGAATTTAAACTCATAAATATTTGACCACAAGGACCTCTTCCTTACATAACCTCCACCGCGGCTTGTAGCCCGGTTTAAATATTTCACATTATATAAAAATGCGAGGATCTCGTCCTAAATATTTGGTGCGGTTCGCGAAATTCTTGTGGCTGCACTATCAGGCTTTAGTATTTTAGCCATAACTTTCCTTACAAATATCAAACTTATGACTTCTTTACCTTTTTCGGAAACTAGACACGAAGGGCTATAATTTTTATTTTTTAATCATCTCAAAATTCCTTGTGGATCTAAAGATATAGGCTTCCGAAGTCAGACTAGCGGGTCTGCAGAACTTCCTGGAGCGCGACCGCGGACAGAATTGCACGGTCCGCGAAATTGTCACTATCCAAAATCCAACTAGTCGTGATGGCACCTAACCCAACTCGTTAGGTAAGCCAAATACCAACTATCTGATTTCAATGAAATTAACAAGGCAATTAACGAAAGGAAAATATCTCAAACCAATACTTTTCCCCAAGAACTGGTAGTACAAATCATGAGCTTCAAAGAATAGAGTATACAAAGCGGAAATAAAATAAATACATAGTCTGTTTGAATAATACATAAACAGAGCTTTTATAAATCTAAGGCTACCCTGAACAAGAGGCAGCTACAATAGGAAACGCAGGTACATCTTCAAATCCTACAACCATCTAGCACAACAACAACAACAGCCAACATCTACACGAAATGTGCAGAAGTGTAGTATCAGTACAACCGGCCCCATGTACTGAGTAAGTAATAAACCTAGTCGTAGGTTGAAAGTAGTGACGAGCTTCTACCAAGGTCGAGTCCAAAACAAATAGTCCACAACAATCCATAACAACATAAAGCAAATAATACCAGAAGTAACTCAGGGATAAAATACTCATCCAAATAATGATTTCAAAAATAGTAGTCTTTGTTTCAAATACATCAGTGAAAACCCAAATCATTTGTCGAAGTTGCCAATAATATGAATAGTTTGAAAAAATAAATTTCTCCAAAAAATCTTTTCAATAATAAATAATATGTTTCATTTTGTTTTCCTTTCGGATAACCCATACAAAACAAATGCATTACTATGCCCATCTGTCAAAATATATGAGAAATCATGAACGATGTGATGTTGTACAACATGAGGAAAAATACATCTCTATGCATGTATGTCATGTGTACTCGTGCCACTCGGGCATACCTCACAATCACTCTTGCCACTCGGGCATACCACACAATCACTCTTGCCACTCGGGCATACCTCACAATCACTCATGCCTCCCAGTCACTCAGCACTCGGCACTCAACACTCACACTCAGTAGGTACCTGCGCTCACTAGGGGTGTGTACAGACCTTGGAAGGGCTCCTTCAGCCCAAGCGCTATAATCTGCACGGATAACTCACGTGCTATATTAATAAAGTATGCTGCAGGCGGGAAGCCCCGATCCACACTCATCCTCACAATCAGGCCCTCAGCCTCACTCAGTCATAAACCTCTCAAGCCACTCTGACATTTCAGTAAAACAGGGCATTCGACCCAAAACATTTATATGCATTAAAATAGAATCATAAAACTGAGTTATGATATGCAATGAAATGAATATGACTGAGTATGAATTTTCAATTTAAAACAAATAATTCACAGTAATATGACCTATGTGGGTCCCAATAATACTGGCACATAGCCTCAATCATGATTTTTAATATCTTTTTCAGCTTAATTTCTCTAACTCATAAAACGCATGGAAAATGCCAAAATCATTTAACTACAAAATTCCACAGAAACAATTATGTCACAATTTCTATAGTGCACGCCCACACGCCCATCACCTAGCATGTGCGTCACCTCCCAACAATTCACGAAATACATATATTCAGGGTTCATACCCTCAACTCCAAGATTAGAAGAGTTACTTACCTCGAACAAGCCAAATCTAATGTCGAGCAAGCTAAGCAATGCTCCAGAAATTCCATTTTGCGCGTATCAACTTCCAAACGGCTCGAATATAGTCACAATTAATTTGATTCAGCTCACAAAATTATAAGAATTAATTCCATATCAAAAAGGTAATATTTTCCATAAAATCTGAAATTACGCCCCAAAAATCACCCGTGGGGCCCACATCTCGAAATCCATCAAAACTCACAAAATACAACAAGCCATCCAATTACAAGTTCAACCATACTAATTTCACTCAAATCCGACTCCAAATCGGTATTCAAACTTGACAAATTCGTTTTGTGACATTATAGAAATTTCCTTCTATTTCTCTTGAAGATTCAATCATCTTACTCCAAATATGAAGATACATTCATGGAATATAATCACAAGGGAGTTAAGAACACTTACCCCAAGTTGTGTGGAAAATTTCCTCTCCAAAATCGCCCAAACCGAGCTCCAAAATAAGAAAATATCTTGGAACCCTCGTTTTTAACACTGCCCAGGTATTTCAGCACCTGCGGTGCTTGGGCACGCACCTGCGCATTCGCATTTGCGGAACACATTGCGCGCCTGCGGACAATGCCAACCTTTCAAAACCTCGCATCTGCGGTGCCCTTCTCGTATCTGCGGGCTCACAGATGCGCAAACCCTTCGCACCTGCGTTCGCCCCAGGCCAACCCCAGTCCGCATCTGCACCAACACCTTCGCACCTGCGGCCTCGCAAATGCGGAAAATTTCTCGCACCTGCGAGCACTGCCCAGTACCACTCTTGGCCGTTTCTGCGGCTTATTTCATGCACATGCGACTATGTACCTACGATCAAAATCTTCGCAGGTGCGATCACACCAGTAGGCAGCAGTTCAAGCATTTCCTTAAGTCCAAATTTGATCAGTTAACCGTCCGAAACTCACCTGAGGCCTCCGGGACCTCAACCAATTGTATCAACAAGTCCCATAACATAACACGGACCTACTCGAGGCATCAAATCATACCTAACAACCTCAAAAATACGAACTACACAATTCAAGCCTAATAAATTTCCAAATTTCCAAATTCTACAAACGACGCCAAAACCTGTCAAATCACATGCGATTGACCTAAAATTTTGCACACAAGTCACATTTCACATTACGGGCCTATTGAAATTTCCAGAATCAGATTTTGACCTCGATATCAAAAAGTCAATCCCCCGGTCAAACTTTCCAAAATTTCATCTTTCGGCATTTCAAGCCTAATTCAACTACGAACCTCCAAATAATTTTTCGGACACGCTCCTAAGTCCAAAATCACCATACGGAGATATTGGAATCATCAGAATTAAATTTCGAGGTCATTTATACATAAGTCGACATCCAATCACTATTTTAAATTAAGCTTTAAACCTTAGAACTAAGTGTTCTAATTCATTCCAAAACCTCACCGCACCCGAACCAATTGCCCCGACAATTCACACAACTACTGTAAAGTACAATTTGAGCAGTAAATGGGGAAACGAGGTTGTAATACTCAAAATGACCGGTCGGGTCGTTACATTCTCCCCTACTTAAATATACATTCGTCCTCGAACATGACAAGAGTTGTTTCCAAGCCATCAAATCACTGTTCCATCTTACCACACACTTACCATGGGGTGAACCCACGTCACCCTATCCCATATAAGGCTTGACTACACAATGTAACTGAAAATCATTAATTTAACCTTAGCCCATAAACCTTGGAGTTTACTTTCCAGCCTTTACAATTTCTTTCCGGACACAAATCTCACATTTACACACCGTATAAGTTCGAACAAGTTGCATCGAGATATAACTATAACCACGGATATAATCAACCAACATATTACAAAACTCGCATGCTCGTAGCACCATTCCTGATCGCAGTGACTACTCCAAACCAACTGCATACTAGTATTAAACTTATATCGAAACAAACCTCATCCCAAAACCTTCGTACACTGTTGATAATAAAAGAAACACGCGAAATTTCATGACCCCTTACCAGATCAATTCACGGAGCCCTCTTGCCCCAACTCGAACCACAATCCCTTTTTGAGCCGACTTTCAATATTATACTCCCAAATATACCGAAATCAAACCTGATAGTACTCATTCTAGGTCTAATGACCTTATATTACTAAACACAACTGTTCCATAGATATGCCTCACCAATATAACTCGGAGCCACAACTCGTACCATCCATGCACGCAATAATTCAGATGTACCCAGTCATGCTAAATATCTCAAATGAGAGAACTGCCCCGCCAGATTAACAAGTACTTCCACAACGAAACGCTAAAAATTCATCATACACCGTAGAACCATCACCCAATTCTAACACGAGGTTCATGTTATATACTCCGAGCCACCCTGCTCCAAATTAATAGAGGCGGAGAGGCACATGACAAAAATATCACACAAAACCTGAAAGGACATAACCATTACGCTATCGATCATGCAATACCCAAGTACTCATCACACTCAAATTCTGCTATAAAGCTCAAATAGAACCGCACCATCTGTGCACATAACCAATGAATCACAACTCTTCGTGGCATAAAGGAGTAACTCACAGATCATTTGAGAACACGAATAAGTTCAACATCAACCGAATGACACATCCCTCAATAATAGCAGTATGGAGCCAACCATTCTGGCTCGGTGTAGAATACACATCTTAATTGGGCCTACCTATGGACCCCCAAATCAACTCGGTTTACCCACAAATAGATAAAAATCCCTCCGAAAATCCATAATGACTGAATCATAACACATTTCATCATCCGGCTAGCTCCGGCCACAACTTCACAGTCCACAACCATAAAACAATATGCTCCTGGGAACTCCTAATCTCCAAATCCATAGAACACGCGAATCACCATATTTGATTCCATCTCCACTGCCCGAATTCCTAACACCTCTCTCATACACGATCATCCCACGAGAAATACTTTGAAAGTTATTCCGTACCACTTAACAAAATCTGAATATCAACAGTCTATCAACCATGTGAGTACCGCAATACTAATTTATACATCCGTAAGTCTAAATACAATGCCCCTTCTGAAGTCCGCCCCTTTCTCATAAAACACCAAGTAGTACTAGTATTCATCTAGTTATTTGAAACCGTCCATGTTGTACAACATTCGTTACCTTCTCTTCAAGACTGTACTGCCACCTTGTACTTGAAAATCTAGCTTTCGTACAATACATAACATCTATCTTGCCATCATGTGAAAGCACAAGAATCTTATTATCAACTTGGAGTCACCAATAATTTACATACCATTTTAGTTATAAATTTTCTCTTGCTTCTTTCCAGGAGGAAATCACAATACACAACACGTTCTCCACATCGGTAGAAACCATCAAGAATACTTTCAAATCCATTTGCACATAATCAAGCCCTTAAAACTAAATTCCTCTAACTCGACCAAGCCACGCAGGTCGCCAAGTCCAGGTGTATTTCCACAAAGCACCTGTAGAAAACCTCTACATCATAAGCACCCAAAGAACCGATCATATCCACTACCATACTAATCCAACCTACTACCCAGTTGTCCTATTTTCTCTGAGTCCCTTCCAAATTTGTCTTTAGACTGAACCTTAGCATAGAACCATAATGCCCTACGACCCATAAGCAACTGTATTCTTCTTAAGCACCTTCATAAATACCACAACTATAACACTCACTCTGAGAATACATTATGTGAATTTGAAATTGCTTATCTTACCTTCCTTACACAAAAATATAGAATCCATAGTCATATAGAATTTCCGCAAGTCCATGCACCGTCAAACGCAAATCTCGGATTTTTATCCATACATAAGTCCGGAAACATTCTCAATTGCTATATACAATTCTCAAACCCACCGGAATTTTCTCGGGAGTCACCCACTTTGCTCACATATAATTGCACCGCCCAAATGGGCCAAAAGACATGCCCCATTATCACCACAACACTCAAAGAAGTAACTCTACTTTAACACCACATACCAAATTCATACTCCGTGCGCACTACATCATTCACCAATAGCAACTCACTCATCCCACAAATTTTCATATACTCATCCGTGCAATATAATCCGTAACCAGGAACTTTCCTTATTCGAGTCATTTTCGAACTCCATCTCTGCAAGTCATCACTGATTCCCAAGTATACTTTAGACCCAAATAAAATTTGACACATACCCATGAATTGATTTGTCTATAGCAGGCTCCTCCACTTGGCTCAAAACCATAGGTTAAAACACTCCATAATTCACAATACCCATATCCTATTAATGTCATATTTCCGTAGTCAGTGCCACAAAATTCTTCTCAAGCTCATGCAAATGCCAACCATAAAATACCCCAAATCATCCTCTAAGATCGCAATCATTCTCTTGATACTCAGGTCGACTTTCTCAGCCAAATTCGAATTCAAATCTCCACACATACGCCTCACTGGAAGAAAAGAAACCCTCCACTCATATTACAAGGAACATACCTACATAGATTACTCTCCAGGAGATAACCCACCTCCCTAGCCTCAAATTGGTATCTTGTTATATCTTTTCGTAGCCACAATTTCTACGCAATCACTAAATCTTTCTGAGTCCAAACTCGTTAACCAGACCTGAGAGTTTAATTTGTCCCACAATTTAAACACGTGAAAGATCTTTCAAAATATTCACACTCGAGACTGTACGTCATATTAAATCAAAAATCAAGCATCCAATGGCTTTCCCTTTACATATGAAGGAAACACTTCTCGTTATGTTCAAATCATCTTAACACATCCTGCGGTCACGTCATACCCATCATATTGCCATTTTACCACTCATCGAGCCATGAATTTCACTGTAGGGTCATCACCGAACATATAAGTCCAATTATACGAGTTACAACTGAAGCTACCGAGCTTAAGCTGCGGTCTAACCATGGCCTCAAGTCCTCCAGACTGGCCCACCACAAAAAATAGAATACTCACCTCGAATCTCGTTCATAGAATCATAAGACGGTGATGCACAACTGATACTGAGCGCTCATGTGCGCATACGAATACGTGGAAGGAATTCAAAAAGTTTATGTCTCAAGTTGAATCAATCTCGCACGGTAAGGAAAGAAATATGGGAAGTATATATCCTAAATGACCTGTAGCTTCTCAAAGACAAGTATGGACGTCATCATACCGATCCGCAAGACTCTACTAGACACTTGCTCATGACTTGTAGAACCTATGAACCTAGAGCTTTAATACCACCTTGTCACGACCCAAAATCCAACTAGTCGTGATGGCACCTAACCCAACCCGTTAGGTAAGCCAATTACCAACTATCTGAATTCAATGAAATAAATGAGGCAATTAATTAAAGAAAAATATCTAAAACCAATACTTTTCCCCAAGAACTGGTAGTACAAATCATGAGCTTCTAAGAATAGAGTATACAAAGCGGAAATGAAATAGATACATAGTCTATTTGAATAATACATAAACAGAGCTTTTATAAATCTAAGGCTACCCTGAACAAGAGGCAGCTACAACAGGAAACGCATGTACATCTTCAAATCTCGCAACTATCTAGCACAGCAACATCTGCACGAAATGTGCAGAAGTGTAGTATCAGTGCAACCGACCCCATGTACTGAGTAAGTAACAAACCTAACCGTAGGTTGAAAGTAGTGACGAGCTTCCACCAAGGTCGGGTCAAAAACCAATAGTCCATAACAACATAAAGCAAATAATACCAGAAGTAACTCAGGGATAAAATACTCATCCAAATAATTATTTCAAAAATAGTAGTTCTTTCTTTCAAATACGTCAGTGAAAACCCAAATCGTTTGCCGAAGTTGCCAATAATATGAATAGTTTGAAAAAATAAATTTCTCCAAAAAATATTTTCAATAATAAATAATATTTTAATTTTTGTTTTCCTTTCGGATAACCCGTGTAAAACAAATGCATCACTATGCCCATTTGTCAAAATGTGTGAGAAATCATGAATGATGTGATGTTGTACAGCATGACGAAAAATACATCTCTATGCATGTATGTCATGTGTGCATGCCAATGCGATGCAACTCAGTGATAAAATCATAAATAACCCCTCGGGCAGAACATCACTCATATACAGCCCCTCGGGCAAACCTCATAGTCACTCATGCCACTCGGTCATACCTCACAATCACTCTTGCCACTCGGGCATACCTCACAATCACTCTTGCCACTCGGGCATACCTCACAATCACTCATGCCTCCCAGTCACTCAGCACTCGGTACTTGCACTCAGTAGGTACCTGCGCTCACTAGGGGTGTGTACAGACTCTGGAGGGGCTTCTTCAGCCCAAGCGCTATAATCTGCACGGACAGCTCACGTGCTGCACGGACAATTCACGTGCTATAATAATAAAGTATGTTGCAAGCGGGAAGCCCTGATCCACACTCATCCTCATAATCAGGCTCTTGGCCTCACTCAGTCATAAACCTCTCAAGCCACTCTAGCATTTCAGTAAAACAGGGCATTCAGCCCAAAACATTTATATGCATCAAAATAGAGTTATAAAACTGAGTTATGATATGCAATGAAATGAATATGACTGAGTATGCCTTTTCAATTTAAAACAAATAATTCACAGCAATATGACCTATGTGGGTCCCAATAATACTGGCACATAGCCTCAATCATGATTTTTAATATCCTTTTCAGCTTAATTTCTCTAACTCATAAAACGCATGGAAAATGCCAAGATCATTTAACTACAAAATTCCACAAAAACAATTATGTCACAATTTCTATAGTGCACGCCCACACGCCCGTCACCTAGTATGTGCGTCACCTCCCAACAATTCACGAAATACATATATTCAGGGTTCATACCCTCAACTCCAAGATTAGAAGAGTTACTTATCTCGAACAAGCCAAATCCAATGTCGAGCAAGCCAAGCAATGCTCCAGAAATTCCATTCTACGCGTATCAACTTCCAAACGGCTCGAATCTAGTCACAATTAATTTGATTCAGCTCACAAAATTATAGGAATTAATTCCATATCAAAACGCTAATATTTTCCATAAAATCCGAAATTACGCCCCCAAAATTACTTGTGGGACCCACGTCTCGAAATCCGACGAAAGTCACAAAATACAACAACCATCCAATTACAAGTTCAACCATACTAATTTCACTGAAATCTGACTCCAAATCGGTATTCAAACTTGACAAATTCGTTTTGTGACATTATAGAAATTTCCTTCTATTTCTCTTGAAGATTCAATCATCTTACACCAAAAATGAAGATACATTTATGGAATATAATCACAAGGGAGTTAAGAACACTTACCCCAAGTTGCGTGGAAAATTTCCTCTCCAAACTTGCCCAAACCGAGCTCCAAAATGTCCAAAATGAGAAAATATCTCGGAACCTCGTTTTAAACACTGCCCAGGCATTTCCGCACCTGCGCATCCGCATTTGCGGAACAAATTGCGCGCCTATGGACATTGCCAACCTTTCAAAACCTCGCATTTGTGGCCCCCTTCTCGCATTTGCGGGCTCGCAGATGCGCAAACCCTCTGCACCTGCGTTCGCCCCAGGCTAGCCCCAGTCCGCATCTGCGCCAACACCTTCGCACCTGCGTCCTCGCAGATGCGGCAAATTCCTCGCACCTGCGAGCACTGCCCAGTCCCAATCTTGGCCGCTTTTGCGGCTTATTTCACGCACATGCGACTTCGCACCTGCGATCAAAATCTTCGCAGGTGCAATCACACCAGTAGGCAGCAGTTCCAACATTTCCTTATGTCTAAATTTGATCCGTTAACCGTTCGAAACTCACCCGAGGCCCCCGGGACCTCAACCAATTATATCAACAAGTCCCATAACATAACACGGACCTACTCGAGGCCTCAAATCATGCCTAACATCCTCAAAAATATGAACTACACATGGATTCAAGCCTAATAAATAATCAAATTTCTAAATTCTACAAACGACGCCGAAACCTATAAAATCACGTGCGATTGACCTCACATTTTTCACACAAATCACATTTCACATTACGGACCTATTCAAATTTCCAGAATCAGATTTCGACCTCGATATCAAAAAGTCAACCCCCCGATTATACGTCCCAAAATTTCATCTTTCGGCATTTCAAGCCTAATTCCACTACGGACCTCCAAATAATTTTTCGGACACACTCCTAAGTCCAAAATCACCATACGGAGCTATTGGAATCATCAGAATTAAATTTCGAGGTCGTTTATGCATAAGTCGACATCCGGTCACTATTTTAACTTAAGCTTTAAACCTTGGAACTAAGTATTCCAATTCATTCCAAAACCTCACCGGACCCGAACCAATTATCCCGGCAATTCACACAACAACTGTAAAGTACAATTTGAGCAGTAAATGGGGAAGTGGGATTGTAATACTCAAAACGACCGTCGGGTCGTTACAGATATTTTGAGCGCGGCCACAAAATTCTGCTGTGGTCCGCGTCCCTCCTTCGTCTCAGCGCCCAAAATGCGCGATCCGTGCCCCGAAAGTGCCAGAACAATATTAGAGTGCCGAAATGCCCGGACTCGCTCAAAACTCACCCCGAAACTCATCCGGGACCTCCCGGACACAAACCATATATGAATTTCAATCCAAACATGCCACGGACCTGCTCGCATACTCAAAACACTGAAAAGAGGTCGTCTTGACCCAATATTGACCATGGCCAAACTCCCAAATTTCTTAACTTTACAAATCTCTCATTTTTTATGTTTTGCGCCGAAACGTATCAAATAAATCCGAAATGACTTTAAATTTTGCACACAAGTTATAAATAACATAATGTAGGTATTCCAATTTTTAGAATCGGATTCCAGCCCCAATATTAAAAAGTCAACTCCCCGGTCAACTGTTTTCTTTTAAGCTTCTTAAATAAGAATTGTTCTTTTAATTAAATTCTGAATCTTCCGAAAATCAAACTCGACCACACCCGCGGGTCATAACACTTATTACGAAGGTGCTCGAGACCTTAACTCACTGAACGGGACGTTAATTCTTAAAACGACAAGTCGGGTCATTACACTATGCCCCTACCACGGCCTTTACCGTGGCCTCGACCTCTCGCTGCCCTGGCTGGTGGTACTGGTGGCTCGCCCTCCTAACCGGTAGTACGAGTCCTCACTATCTGTGAGAGAATGAAACAACAGATGTTTAGTTTCTAGAATCAACAGATTCGCATGACAAGAATTCAAGAATGTGGAGTTTCCTAATGGTTCTGCAGCCTCTCGAAAATAAGTACAGACGTCTCCGTACCGATCCGCAAGACTCTACTAAACCCGCTCATGACTCGTGAGACCTATGTAACCTAAGCTCTGATACCAACTTATCACGGCCCAAAACCTAACCCGTTGTGATGGCGCCTGTCGTGGTACTAGGCAAGCCGACCTTTCCAAAACACTTTCAAAAGAATTAACAGAAATGAATTAAGACATTTAAAATAACCAGAGTTTCTCATAAATACGGGGTAAAACCTAAATAAAATATAAGTACGGAAAAATAGGGTGTCACTGAGTCATGAGCAACTAGACTCTCAATCTAAAAGACAGTGTCTACAATAGTCTACATCTAGATATCAATACCTAGAAAGAAATATAATAAGGAAGGAGCACAAGGTCTGCGAATGCCGGCAGCTACCTCATAAATATCTGGAAGATTAACTGCGCACGAACTCAATGACCTCCACGTCCAGTCACACCTGAATCTGCACACAAGGTGCAGGAAGTAACGTGAGTACTTCCAACTCAGTAAGTAACAAAATTAAATAAGGAACTGAGAAGCAGGGATGAGCTACACAAATGCAGTTTATTTCAGTAATTTCAGCAAGGAAAATAGGCATGCTTTCAATCTGGTGTCTTAAATCAAAACATTTCGAGCTCAGGTACAACAATATAAGCCCTCCAGAAAATTTTGCAACAACAACAATTAGAAACAAAGTGCAACAACAATTAAGAGCAAGTACAGCCTCACAGTGCTACTATCACTCATCTATCTCAACAGCTCAATCACTCGGCTCTCAGCGTCAATACTCACAATCAAAGGTATTTGCGCTCACTGGAGGTGTACATACTCCGGAAGGTCTCCTACATCCCAAGCGCTATATATTGTTGCGGCGTGCAGCACGACCCAATATTGTTGCGGCGTGCAGCCCGATCCATATATTGCTGCAGCGTGCAGCTCGATCCGATATATGGCCCTAAGGCTTGTTGCGGCGTGCAACTGGATCCAATATTGTTGCAGCGTGCAGCTCGATCCAATAGATCTCACATAGCTCTCAACCCGGCGCTCAGGCCCTATCTGAGTCACTAACATCTCTAGCCCCTCGGGCTCACAAAATATCATAATAACTAGCCCAAACAGAGGATGCAAAAAGTATCAACAAGAAATGAGAGGAAACAGAGATATAACACACAATAAGACTGTGACTGAGTACAAGACAATATTTAACAGTCAATTCAACAAGTATAAGATCATTTCGGGTCCCAATGGTGATTTCATATAGCCTAAGCATGGTTTCTAACATGAAAGGCAGTCAATTTCGCAAAGAGAAGGAAAAACAAGTAATAACAATGGCTATTCGACTTTACAGTCTCACGGACGGACCAAGTCACAATCCCTCACGGTGCACGCTCACACACCCGTCACCTAGCATGTGCGTCACCTCCAAATATTCGCATCATACAAATTCTCAGGATTTCATACCCTCAAAACCCGATTTAAGACTGTTACTTACCTCAATCCGAGAAAAATCATAACTCTGCAATGCCTTTGCCTCTCAAATCGGCCTCTAAACGTCCCGAATCTAGCCACAAGCAGTACAATACAATCAATATAGGCTAAAGGAATCAATTCCACAAGACAAATACCAAAGTATAGCCAAAATCCGAAATCAGCTCAAACCCGGCCCCCGGGCCCACGTCTCAAAATTCGACAGAAGTCACAAAACTCGAAAGCCCATTCAGTCACGAGTCTAGTCATACCAAATTTACCAAAATCCAATAATACAATCCCTTTCAAAACCTCAAAATTCCATCTCTAGAACTCTTCCACTTTTTCCTCAATGTTTCACCCCAAATCACAATTTAGATGATAAAAATCAAGATATAATCATGGAATTTAACCAAAACCAAGTGAGAAACATTTACCCCAATAAACTCCGTGAAAATCCCTTCAAGAATCCCCCAAATCCGTGATCTCTAGCTCAAAATATGAAAAATGAGCTCAAACTCTCGATTTTTGAATTTAAAACTGTTTGCCCCGATTCCTTCTCCGCGAACGCGACCGTCTACTCGCGTTCGCGTAGACCAACTCAGACTGCCTCTCCGCTTTACTCTTCGCGAACGCGACAACTGCTTCGCGAACGCGATGCCTTACCAGCTCAAACCTTCACGAACGCGATCCTCACCTCGCGTACGCATAGACCAAGGACCTGGGGTCCCCAACAGCCTTACTCCTCTTTGCGAACGCGACACCACTCATGCGTTCGCGATGCACACACTGCCCTACCCTTCGCGTTCGCGTCCTCACCTTCGCGAATGCGTAGAACAAAAATTCACCATCTTATAAACACTCTTCACGAACGCGATCCCCCTCTCGCGAACGCGTAAGAGGAAACCAGAACCAAAATACAGCAGCAGATCAACTATCTCACCAAGGCCAAAACTGATCCGTTAACCACCCGAAACTCACCCGAGGCCCTCGGGACCTCAACTAAACATACCAACGCATCCAATAATATCATATGAACTTAGTCAAACCTTCAAATCACCTCCAACAATACAAACAATACGAATTACACACGAATTCAAGTCTAATGAACTTAGAAATTTCCAAATTCCACAAACGACGCCGAAACCCACCAAAACACGTCTGAATGACCTCAAATTTTGCACACAAGTCTGAAATGACACCACGAACCTACTCCAACTTTTGGAAATCCAATTTGACCCCGATATCAAAATTTTCACTGCAGGCCAAAATCGTCAAAATTCTAACTTTCTCCAAGTCGAGCCTAATTCTACCACAGACCTCCAAATCATATTCTGAACGCGCTTCTAAGTCCAAAATCACTTAACGGACCTAAAGGAACCATCAAAATTCAAATTTGAGATCGTTTACATATAAGTCAATATTCAGTTGAACTTAAGCTTCTAATAACTAGACGAAGTGTCTTAATTCACTCTGAAACCACTCCGGACCCGAACCAACTATCCCTATATATCCTAATATAGCTGAAGAACACAAAAAGAAGCAGAAATGGGGGAACGGGGCTATAACTCTCGGAATGACCGACCGGGTCATTACAAGTATGAGTACAACTAACTCAGCAAGTAACAATAATAAATAAGGAACATAAGATAGTGACGAGCTACACATTTATAGTTCATTTTCAGTAATTCTATCAGTTTAAGTCAAATCAGTTTTATACAGTTCAAGTTCATCTAATCCGGATATAAAATCTTTCACAGAATTTCACAACAAGGACAGATAGAAACTAAGTGCAACAACAAATGAAAAACAGGTACAACCCCTTAGGGAAACAGTCACTCAACTCGTCACAATAGCTCAACCACTCGGCTCTCAGCCCTTAGCACTCACACTCAATGGGTACCCGCGCTCACTGGGGGTGTACAGACTCATAAAGGGCTCCTACAGCCCAAGCACTATAATCTGTACGGATAACTCACGTGCTACATGGACAACTCACGTGCCACAGTATAAATATCTGGATCCGCATGGACAACTCACGTGCTGCACGAACAACTCACGTGCTATAGTATAATATAAAGCTCTGCACGGATAACTCACATGCTATAGTATAATATCTCACAATCATGCCCTCATCCTCACTCAGTCATAAATCTCTCCAGTCTCTTGGGTTCTCAATAGTCATGATAACCAGCCCAAACAACAATAATATGATGCATCAATAAAGAACAATAAATACTGAGATAAAATAAACAAGTGAACTGTGACTGAGTACAAAACAATAATTTAGCAGATAATTCATCATGTACACGACGTCTATGGTCCCAACAGTACCAACATATAGCCTAAACATGGCTTCTAACATGACTTATAGTCACATTTCCACAACGCATAGAGAGCACATAGCTAACAACAAGTTATTCAACTTTACAATTTCCACGAGACGGACCAAGTCAAAATCCCCTCGGTTCACACCCACACGCCCGACACCTAGCATGTGTGTCACCTCCAAAATAATCACATGGCACAAAATCCGGGGTTGCATACCCTTAGGACCAGATTTATAACTATTACTTACCTCAAACCGTAAAATTCTTATTCCGCTAAGCCTTTGCCTTGTGAATTTGCCTCCAAACGCCTCGAATCTAGCCACAAATAATTTGATTCAGTCAATAAAATCTATTGGAATTAATTCCATAAGAAAATGCTAATTTTTCATAAAAATCCGAATTTTAGCTCACAAATCGCCCATGGGTCCCACGTCTTAGAATCTGGTGAAACTCCCAAAATTCGGTAACTCATTCAATTACGAGTTCAACCATACCAGTTTCACTCAAATCCGACACCGAATCGACATCGAAATCTCAAAAATTCGTGTCTATGAGATTTCTAAAACATTTTCAAATTTCAATCTCAAAACACTAATTAAAGGGTGAAAAAATTATGGATTCGGGTAATCTAACCATAATTGAGTTAATAACACTTACCCCGATATTTTCTCTGAAAATCTCCCAAAAATCGCCTCTCCCCAAGCTCCAATTTGACAAAAATAAAAAATGGGATGAAGTCCCCTGCTTTATAACTTACAGTTCCGTCCAGGCCCTCGGCCTTCGGTTTTCTGCTTTCATTCTTCGACCTTCGGCCTTCGATTCTGTCCAGGCCCTCGGCCTTCGATTTTCTGCCTTCGGTCTTTGGCCTTCGGATTTCTGCCTTCGGTCTTCGGCCTTTGGTCTTCGGTCTTCGACTTTCAGTTTTTTGCCTTCGGCCTTCGGTAGGGGTGTACATAGGTCGGCTTGGTTCAGATTTTGCAATTACCAAACCAAACATGATTGATCATGGGTTTTTAAATCTATATACCAAACCAAACCAACTAAAGTCGGATTTTTCAATATCGGGTTTTCTCGGGTTTTTCAGGTTTTTTTCGATAAACTTGTGCTCCAAATATTTCTATGGTCCTAAATATAATTTTACCAATAACAACCATATTTTTAGTTTTTAGCATTTACCTCAATTATGCTAGTCAATAGGTTGTATGATTCCAATTTCAGTTCTAATAGAAACTTTAATCAATCATCCCTCATTTTCCAAAGATAATTGAGCTTTTCAACTAATATTTTTCCTGCCAACGAAAAAATACCAAAAATATAAATTGCATATCATATTGCACTCTACATAAGAATTATCACCAACTTTTTAAGAGTAACATTACACCCAAGAGTCCTAAAAAATAAACAAAAAGAGAATATATTAAACTCTAAGAAGTTGGGCATCTTAGTAGACATTACAACCAGAGGAGCATATTTTCAAAATACTTGTAAAGGCTTAATGACCTCACTTCCAGTCTTTAGGAGATATGTTGCAGTTTTATCCTTTCCGTTAGGCTAATTTTTGCAATACCTGAAATATTTATAAATAATTAAAAGTTTTAGGCCCCACGAAGGTGATAGACAACTTTTTGTCTTTCATGACCAAAATCTCATCACAATAAAGGTCTTTACTTTATAAATTATTTTCCACTTTACACCAAAATGCTAATAAAAGCTTAAACCAATTGATCTGTTCAACTTCAATTGAACCTTAGATAAACAATTAGAAAGAGTGGGTTGGAGTATCATGGACAAATCAATTGCTTTAAGTATTGTAAAAGTTCTAATTTCTTCAATCGCCAAAGCAACTGAACCTTAGAGAAACAATGTAATACAAAAGCTTCTTATCGATTAAAAACCATGCACCAACTTTCTTTTAATTAATTACCTTGAAGTAGTAAATATTCCAAAAATAGTCATGAAGCAAATTATATTTAACTATCCCTCTAATCAATCTTCAAAGGCGAGTCTGTATATTCTGAAAGAAAAGGAACAATTAACATATTTAATATTAAATAATATAAAAAAACTCATTAACAATTGAATATAAATTATTACCTTCTTCAACTTGCTCAATTTTCTGGACTTCCTCTAATATGTATTCAAACTTATATTCCTTGGAAGGTGATCGTATCCATTATTGAGTGCAAATAAGTGCTTCTACTATTTGTGGTGATAAAGAACTCCGATAAGAATCCAGAATTCGACCACCTGTACTAAAAGCCGACTCCGATGTAACAGTAGAAATAGGAATAGAAAGAACATCCCTTGCAATCTTTGAAATAATTGGATATTTACTAGATGAAACTTTCCACAATGCCAAGATATTAAAATCCTTGATCTTCACCACATCATCCATCAAATATATCTCAAAATCGGACTTTTTTTTAATATTTTCCTCATCTTCCAAAAGTTTCTCCCACTTAGATTGCAACAAATCACCAAATTCACTCATACTAGTATCGCCTCCAATATTGTCATTAGAAACCTCAGAAAAAGAATCATTATAGTTATTATACAAGCGAGTTAAAATACTTACCACATCTGCAGACCTCAATC
Source organism: Nicotiana otophora (assembly GCA_000715115.1). Lineage (NCBI taxonomy): Eukaryota > Viridiplantae > Streptophyta > Magnoliopsida > Solanales > Solanaceae > Nicotiana > Nicotiana otophora. Next base: position 234,898 of record AWOL01S0008558.1, read on the forward strand.
TTCCCAACAAAGAACCAAATGCATCGGTAAGAATGAAGTTCACATATTTCATCTTATATCTAGGATCCAACACAACAACAACAAGTAATAAAAAATTCATATTCTCAAACTTACCCCAATATTTCTCAAGGTTACTTTTCATTCTTCCCGCCATATCATTAAAAATATGATCATCGCTTTTGGTATACTTTATAATAGCATTTCGAAGATTGAAAAATTCATGGAAGAAAGAGTTGGAAGTAGCATATAAACTGCCTGAAAATTTTAAAGTTGTCTGATAGAAAATGTTAAGAAACTTGGTAAAAGCTTTCACATTCTTCTAGTCGTCTGCAGATGGATTTCCTCTTAAAGCACTTATTTCTCGACAATACTTTTGATATTTATGGTCATCCATATATATTTTTGTAAAGACTTTTTCAAATTTTAGAGCTGTATCTAACATTGTATATGTGGAGTTCCATCTTGTTTCAACATCAAGACTCACAAGACCATGAGTATCTATCTTATCTTTCTCAACAAATGACTTGAAAGATGCAAACCTTGAAGGAGAAGACCTAACATATTTCATCGCATTTCTAATAATTTATTCATCTAATCCATATTTTACAATCAAGTTCAAACTATGAGCATTGCATCTAACATGCAAAAACTCATTTCCAAGTATTACCATTTTCCAATCATCAATACACAACTTCAAATACTTAATGGTAGCATCATTAGCACTTGCATTATCCAAGGTCACTGTAAACAAGTTCTAAATTCCCCATCCAAATAAACATGCTTCAATTCCCTTTGCAATAGTCTCACTTTTGTGATCCGGTGTTGGAACAAAGTTCAAAATTTTCTTTTATAGATTCGATTGATCATCTATCCAATGTGCAGTGATAACCATATAAGTTACGTTTTGGAGTGATGTCCATGTATCACTAGTGAGACATACGCGTTTGTTCTTAATAAGATTTTTAAGTTTTTCCTTCTCTTCATAATAAATCCTCAGACAATGTCTAGCAACAGTTACACGAGAAGGTAATTCCAAATTAGGTAAGGCTTTAGCCATTAATTTCTTAGATCCTTCTCCCTCAACAACTCTAAAAGGTTGCTCATCAAGAATTACAAATTCGGCAATCGCCCTCCTAATGTCATCCACATTATACAATACCCTTTCACTAGCACCCGAACCACCTTCTAGTCACCCTTCTTTAATAGGTTTTAAAGTTGATTGTCTCTTATCAATGAATCTAAAGGGAGATTTGTGACATGTAGTATTTAAATGCGGCCATAACGTAGTAGTCCCATTCTTGCTATCTGCAGCAAATGTTTTAGGACAATAATTGTATTTTGTCTTATATTTACCTCCTTTAGCAATAAATTTGGAGAAGTGATTCCAAATCTCGGACGTTCCTCTGCCACTATTCCTAGATTTAGAATTTTCTGATGGAGTCGTTCTTTTTTGCTTCTTAGGAGGAGTGCTCGATGAGGAGTGTCTTTACTTTGTTATTGAGCTGCCATTCGCGAAGGATTATTGACAACCACATCTGTATCTGCTCCAGAAGTTGCAGTTTCCATTCTTAGAAAGAGTTCCTACAAATAGAACATATTCAGTTACTATTTAATTCATGGACTTTACCTTCGCATTCTGACAGCAAATGACAGATGCAAAGACAATTTCATTTATGTTTTGCTTCTCGTTGATGATAGTTTTCAGATTTATTGATGTAACAACCACTGGAGGAATCTACATTCTTAAAGGACGTGGAGACTTGAATGTCCTTTGGACTATCTACAATGACCTCAAATTTACACCAGCTCATACATTGAGGAATAGGACAAAATCACATAACAATGTAAGAAATACATCACTCTTAATTTTACATAGTCCATATTATTTAACCAAATGATTCAAACTATAAGCAAAAAAGTTTCAATATCTTTTTAAGTAACAGTCAATTACTCATGTTAATCATCTAAGAGAAACAAAATAAACTATTCGACAATAGGGAGGAATACAACAGATTTGCAAAAAAAACTCGCTAATCGGAAAAACAAATCTTAGTTAATTGGGAAAAAGCAAGGCGTATGTATGCAGCTAAACATAAATATGTAAAATGAGAAAGAGAAAAGCCTTACCGATGAGAGCAAAAAAGAGTTGATAGAGTTTGAGCTACTTGGGGGGGTTTTGGAATGGAAATGATAGGGTTTCTTGCTTTTGGAGAAGAGACAAAATGATTTCAATTGTTTAAGTGTTTTAGAACAGCTTTAGGAATTAGGACTAGTCTAGTTCTGCTTTAGGACTAGGTTTTAGTTTGGGCTCAATTATTCTTTTATGGGCCAGACAAAAATAAATATTTACATGGGCTATAAACCCAACTTAAAATATTATGCAAAATACAAAAATTATAAAAATATTAAGAAATATTTATAACTTACATTCTAATAAATAATTTATCTATCTAATATATAAAATATGTATACATGTAATGTCGGGTTTGTTTGGTTTTGGTTTGACTTTTTTTAGTTAATACCAAACCAACCCTATTATGGTCGGGGTTTTATTTTTCAATACCAAACCACTAGTCGGATTTGTTTTCGGGTTGATTCGGATTTTCGGGTTGGTAAGGGTTATCGGTTTGGTTTGTATATCCCTAGTCTTCGGTATTCGACCTCGATTTTTTTCTGCCTCGATTTTTTTATGACCTCGATTTTTTCATGACCTCGGTTTTTCATGGCCTCGATTTTTCCAGCAACAGAAATTTCCAGCAGTTGTTTAAGTCCAAATTTTGATCTGTTAACCATTCAAAACTCACCTGAAACCTCCCGGACACAGACCATATATGAATTTCAATCATAAAATATGTTACAGACCTGCTCCCACAGTCAAAATACTTAAAAGAGGTCATCTTGACCTGATATTGGCCATGGTCAAACTCCCAAATTTCTTAACCTTACTAGTCTCTCAACCAATGATCCTAAACAAAATACACCCAAGCCCCTCAGGACCTGTCAAATCATACCAACAAGTCTTATAACATCATACAGACTTAGTCGAAATCTCAAATCATATCAAACAACGCTAAAACCATGAATCATACCCCAATTCAAGCTTAAGGACCTTAAGAATTTCTAACTTCTACATTCGATGCTGAATCCTATCAAATCAATTCCGATTGACCTCAAATTTTGCACATAAGTCATAAATGATATGACGGAGCTATTAAAATTTTCAGAACTAGATTCCGACCCCGATATCATAATTCAAGCCCCGGTCAAACTTCCCAAAAATTTAACTTTTGCCATTTTAAGCCTAATTCCACTACGAACACGCTCTATAACGACCCGGCCAGTCGTTTTGAGAGTTAGAGCCCCGAACCCCTATTAACTACTTTCCCCAAATCTATTTCTACTATTATGACTTACCGCGATGATTGGTTTTGAGTTTCGTAGTATTTTGGGATACTAAGTCCCTAAATGAGAGCTTAAGCCTTAGGATTTAGACTGTAGTTAGAACTGTGTGAAGACGACTCCGGAATAGAATTCTGTTGGTTCTGTTAGCTCCGTTAGGTAATTTTGGGTTTAGGAGCATGTCCGGATTGTGTTTTGGAGGTTCGTAGGTCATTTAGACTTGCAATGGCGAAAGTCAAGTTTTTGGAGTTTTGGGCTGGTAGTGAAAGTTTTGATATCGGGGTCGGTTTCCGATTCTGGAAGTTGGCGTAGGTCTGTAATGTTGATTATGACTTGTGCGCAAAATTTGAGGTGAATCACACATGATTTGATAGGTTTCGGCATCGGTTGTAGAATTTGAAAGTTTCAAGTTCTTTAAGTTTGAATTGGAGGGTGATTCGTGATTTTAGCGTTGTTTGTTGTGATTTGAAAGCTCGACTAAGTTCATATGGTGTTTTAGAATTGGTTGGTATGTTTGGTCGAGGTCCTGGGGGCCTCCGGTGTGTTTCGGATGCTCAACGAGTCATCTTTGGACTTAGAGAAGTGGCAGATTTCTGGTGTTTTATTGCAGAAAAATCCTCCATCGCATTCGCGAGAGGTGCATCGCGATCGCGTAGAGCATTTAGAAAGGCAAAGAAGTTGTTTTTCGCGTTTACGATGTTGTTCCCGCGTTCGCAAAGGTGTGGGACCTTAAGCCTACGCATTCGCGATATAGTCCCCGTGTTCGCGTAAAGGAACGGGGCAGATGAAGCTTCGAGCATTAAGCCTATGCGTTCGCGAAGAGGTTTCCGCGTTCTCGAAGGGTCCGTCAGTGGAATGTACGCGTCCGCGAGAGTCCCCTCACATTCGCGAAGTAGGAATTTTGGGCCGGTGGAAGATTGTTCATAGCGTTCGAGATCGTCATGTCGCGTTCGCGAAGAAGAACGCACCTGGGCAGAATTTAAGGTTCAAAAATGATTGTTGAGTTCATAACACAAACATTTGATTGAGAGCTCCGTAGAAGGCGAAATATGGAGAGATGTTCGGAGGAAGTTTTTGGGTAATGATTCCTAACTCCTTTATGGTTATATTCCACTAATCTATGGTTGATTTCATCATTTAATTTCGGATTTGGGGTGAAAGATTGAGAAAAATTCTTAGGCCGAATTTTGGAGTTTTGATCGAGATTTTTGTATCGGATTTTAGCAATTTTGGTACGAGTAAACTCGTGAGTGAATGGGTGTTCGTATTTTACGACTTTTACCCGATTCCGAGACGTGGGCTCTGGGTGACTTTTTGGGCATTTTTCCTAATTTCACGCTTTAGCTTCGAATTAATTAGCTAAATTAGTTACTCATACTTATATTTACATTATGCAATTTATTTGAATAGATTTGGGCCATTTGGAGTCGGATACTCGTGGCAAGAACGTGTTATCGAGGTGATTTGAGTGGTTCGAGGTAAGTGGCTTGCCTAACCTTGTGTTGGGGACTTTTCCCTTAGGGTGTCTTGATATTATTTGGTGTGTGGGCGCCATTAACGTGAGGTGAAGAGTACGTACACGGCCTATTATTGCAAAAATCCGGTTTATCCTTTTTGTTTTAAAATCTTAAATTGATTCTCATATTAAATTGCACTAATATGCTTAATTGTTTAGTTTAGACTAGAAAAGCATGCTTACGTGTTTTAACTGCCTATTTACCATTATATGCGCCATGCTTAGTTAAATCCCTATTTCCCTTATCTGTGTTCAGTATAAACTATATAACTCGATGCCATACCTGCCATTTCATCTTGCATTGCATATTTAAACTGGGACTACGGACGTATTTCGGGAGATCCCCCTTGTCTTGCATATTTACTTTGGGACTACGCACGTATTCCGCGAGATCCCCCATGTCTTGCATATTTACTTTGGGACTATGGACGTATTCCGGGAGATCCCCCAGCACTGCATATTTACTTTGGGACTACAGACGTATTCCGGGAGATCCCCCAGCACTGCATATTTACTTTGGGACTACAGACGTATTCCGGGAGATCCCCCAGCACTGCATATTTACTTTGGGACTACAGACGTATTCCGGGAGATCCCCCAGCACTGCATATTTACTTTGGGACTACAGACGTATTCCGGGAGATCCCCCAGCACTGCATATTTACTTTGGGACTACAGACGTATTCCGGGAGATCCCCCAGCACTGCATATTTACTTTGGGACTACAGACGTATTCCGGGAGATCCCCCAGCACTGCATATTTACTTTGGGACTACAGACGTATTCCGGGAGATCCCCCAGCACTGCATATTTACTTTGGGACTACAGACGTATTCCGGGAGATCCCCCAGCACTGCATATTTACTTTGGAACTACAGACGTATTCCAGGAGAACCTCCTTTACTACATATTCATTCGGAACTACGGGACATTATCCCGGGAGATTTCCCACTGTGTTTACCTTGTTTTGAGCCGAGGTCCCCCTTAACTATAAAATTTTTGAGAATTTCTTTAACTATGTTACCGTAAATTTCACTTATATCTTTTACTGTTTAATTTATTATTTTTACTCCGGTAGGGCCTTGACCTGACCTCGTCACTACTCGACTGAGGTTAGGCTCGGCACTTACTGGGTACCGTTGTGGTGTACTCATGCCCTTCCCTGCACATGTTTTTGTGTGCAGATCCAGGTGCGAGCTATCAGCCTCGGGGTTAGTACGTGCTGCTGATTTTAGGAGACTTCAAGGTACTACTTCTTTCGTCCGCAGATCTTCGGAGTCCCCTTCTACTCCCTCGCCTGGAGATTTTCTTTATTGTCTTCAGACTTTTGTATAAAGCTACATAGATTATAGCAGCTTGTGACTTAGTGATATTCCTGGTCTTGGGAAATTATTTTGTATATGCCGAGTGGTACTACTCTTGGCTATTTATAATATATTGTTTATCTTTAAAATGTAGTGTTCCTTTATATTGTTCGCAATATTAGGCTTACCTAGTTGTAAAGACTAGGTGCCATCATGACACCTTACGGAGGGATAATTTGGGTCGTGACAAGTTGGTATCAGAGCACTAGGTTCATAGGAGTTGCGAGTCACAAGCCGGTTTATTAGAGTCTCGCGGAGACGTCCGTACTTATCTTCGGGAGGCTATGTAACTGTTAAGAAAAATCATATTTCTTTGATTTCCTTGTCGTGAGAGTTATTGACATCAACAAAATTCTAAGATTCTATTCTATTCTTTCTCACAGATGGTGAGGACCCGTACCAGGAGGACCGACGATTAGGCACCCGAGCCCCTTGTCAGAGTCGCCAGAGGCCGGGGTAGAGGACGACCATGCAGTGCAGCTCGAGCACCTGCGAGAGCTACATCAGAGGAGCCCCCAACAGCTCTAGCTGGAGGGCTAGCATCGGAGATCCCTATTGCTACTCCAGCCCTCCAGGAGACTTTAGCTCAATTCTTGAGCATGTTCAGTACTCTGGCTCAGGCTGTACTGTTTTCGATAGCTCCCGCTACATCTTAGGCTGGGGGAGGGGCACAGACTCCCACAGCCCGGACTCTTGAGCAGAGGGTCTAGGTTGATCAGGCCCAGAGTATATTCCTATGCCCCCAGTGGCTCCGGTTCAGCATGAGAACAGGGTAACTACTTCTGAGGCGGAGCAGCTCAGACTTGAGAGGTACAAGAAGTACCACCCACCTACTTTTAGCGGACTAGCTTCAGATGATGCTCTGGGTTTTCTTGAGGAGTGTCATCGTATTCTCCACACTATGGGCATTGTGGAGACGAGTGGGGTTTCTTTCACCACTTTCAAGCTGAGGGGAGTAGCATATCAGTGGTGACGTGCCTATGAGCTGAGTAGTCCGGACGAGGCAGCCTCACTCACTTGGACTCAGTTTTCAGAGATGTTCTTGCGTGAGTATGTTCCTCAGAGCCTCAGGGATGCTTGGCGCACAGAGTTTGAGCAGTTGCGTCAGGGTGCTATGACTCTGTCGGAGATGCAATCCATTTCAGTGAGTTGGCTCACCATGCACCGGCTCTAGTTGCTACAGTCATAGAGAGGGTTCGTCGCTTCATTGAGGGACTTCACCCCAGTATTCGGACCAGTATGGTCAGGGAGTTGGAGATGGACATCACTTATCAGCAGGCAATGAGCATTGCCAGGAGAGTGGAGGGAATGTTTGCCCCGGACAGAGAGGAGAGAGAGACCAAGAGGTTGAGAGAGACTAGTCATTATTCAAGAGCTCGTGCACCAGCAACACACTATGGTAGGGGTTTTGTGAGTTGCCCTGTTCATTCAGCTCTTCCAGCAGCCAGCGGTGTTCCAGCTCCTCCTAGACCTCAGGAGCCCAATTATGCACCGCCAGTATCCAGTATGCCTCCTACTCGAGGTGCTATTACCGGTCAGTCCAGCA
>AWOL01S0008568.1:0-29733 GCA_000715115.1 Nicotiana otophora
GCCACAACTTCCTATCAAGGGTCATGTCCTTGAAAATATGAAGCCACTCCATGTCCTGCCTGATCACCTCTCCCCAATAATTCTTAGGCCGCCCTCTACCTCTTCTCGTGCCTTCCAAAGCCATCCGATCACACCTCCTTACTGGGGCATCCGGGCTTCTCCTCTGTACGTGCCCGAACCATCTGAGCATCGCTTCTCGCATCTTGTCATCAATGGGAGCCATGCCCACTTTCTCCCGAATAACATCATTCCTAATCTTCTATAATATCGAACTCAGGTTGCTATGCTTAGGTCGAAGCCTTCTTCCTTATTTTCTCAGCCAGTCTTTTGTTGTAGTACTTAGGGGAGGTCATCTGACTCTTGTAAAACTGTGAGCTAATTACATCGTACACCCGGCATAATTTTGGATGTTCTTATTCGCCTATAATTTTCCTTAGTTACTTACCTACATGCCCTTATGCTCGTAGGGTTAGTTCAGAACTCAAATTTTGATTGTCTCCGTAGAGGCACTAACTTTTATTTCTGTAACACTTATACAGTACCTTTAACTACCCCAACTCCTACTTGAATATTTTTCAAGGAATACGATCTCGTATCTGAGAGACTGAATTTTCTATGCCGAGGTTTATTATGTTTATCTTGAATGATATGATGATTTATTTGTGATATCTTGTCTAGCCATAACTAGGTTCTTCCTNCTTAGCTCACTCACATTATTGATCTTTTAAATTGTTGTACTTCTGTAAAGCTCGCACATTTCTATTCTTAGAATAGTTTGTCCTAATAGACACTTTCGAATTGAACGATCGATTTGGAGAATCGTTCATCTATGTTATACTTTATAGTCCGCGATCATCTTTGAAGTACCGACCATATGATGTCACTCGTCTCAGATCATGTCTTCTTATTCGTGAAGTATTCTAGATTACAAATCTGTTGTCGTCTGTGTTCTTTACTTGAATGGTAAAAATGATGCTCTCTCACCCTGTTAATGTCTCTGAGTCCAGCAACAGTGGGGGCATATATTTAACCTGTCATCTCCACTCTATTTTTATTATTTCTAAGGCTGGTACTTTTCTAACTGGCATTATCATAGAGCTGTTATAGAATATGACCCTTGTACTATCTCTATTGAAATGCTTCTATTAAGAGTTGATTTTTCAATGTTCTAACTCACGATTTCTATAATCATATGGCTCTAATAATCGGACTCTTGATTTACTTAGCCGATGTAACTCTCAAGCTTCCTCTTTTCTCTTAGCCTTTATGTATGCTTTGGATGTCTTCCAATCTGTGACTCAGGTTATTAGTCATTACATTAACCTTTTGTGGATGCTATGGAACATCTATGTTATAATCTTCTAACAATTCAAGCCTTTGTCTGTGACGTGGATTCAATCTTCTAAAATGTCAACATATATGTTGCATAGATAATACTCTGAAATCTTAAGTGCATTCATAACGTAACTAACTCTAGTTCATAGGTCGAATAAATCCTTTCGTGCATTCTCAGATGTCTTTAAATGTAAGCAATTACTTTTTCTAGTTGTTCTGCCACTTGTTGCATGAATATATGGCTTATCTTAGTGCCCATGCATACTGGAGTTTCGGGTAAATCATATGATCTAGAATATTACTTTTGATTTTACTTCTCTTTCATTAGTCATTATAGGTGCCACTTTCTTATGGATTGCACATAATATTATAATGAGACTGTTGTTACAAAATCAACAACAATAATAACCCAGTAAAATTCTACTAGTGGGGTCTGGAGAAGGTAGTTTTTAAGTTGGACTTATCCCTACCCCAAGGGAGTATAAAGGCTATTTTTTAAAGACCCTCGGCTCAAGTAAACGAAAAGAGATAATATATCAATACCATCAACAGATATCATAGGAATAATAACAGTATCATAAAGACCAGAAAATAGATGAAAATCAAAAGCAATAGCCGATAAATAAACCAGGCACCATGAAAAAATGGAAGAGTAATGAGAACATAACATTAACCACTAGCAGTCTAAGACAAAAATCCTATCAGACTAGCCTCATATAGGTACGAAGTAGAAATTAGACTCAACTACCTCCTAACCTACAACCCTAATACTCGACTGCCACAACTTCCTATCAAGGGTCATGTCCTTGAAAATATGAAGCCACTCCATGTCCTGCCTGATCACCTCTCCCCAATAATTCTTAGGCCGCCCTCTACCTCTTCTCGTGCCTTCCAAAGCCATCCGATCACACCTCCTTACTGGGGCATCCGGGCTTCTCCTCTGTACGTGCCCGAACCATCTGAGCATCGCTTCTCGCATCTTGTCATCAATGGGAGCCATGCCCACTTTCTCCCGAATAACATCATTCCTAATCTTCTATAATATCGAACTCAGGTTGCTATGCTTAGGTCGAAGCCTTCTTCCTTATTTTCTCAGCCAGTCTTTTGTTGTAGTACTTAGGGGAGGTCATCTGACTCTTGTAAAACTGTGAGCTAATTACATCGTACACCCGGCATAATTTTGGATGTTCTTATTCGCCTATAATTATCCTTAGTTACTTACCTACATGCCCTTATGCTCGTAGGGTTAGTTCAGAACTCAAATTTTGATTGTCTCCGTAGAGGCACTAACTTTTATTTCTGTAACACTTATACAGTACCTTTAACTACCCCAACTCCTACTTGAATATTTTTCAAGGAATACGATCTCGTATCTGAGAGACTGAATTTTCTATGCCGAGGTTTATTATGTTTATCTTGAATGATATGATGATTTATTTGTGATATCTTGTCTAGCCATAACTAGGTTCTTCCTGAATCAACTAATAACTACTTGTCGGTCCATTCTCATATCTATATTCTGCTTAACCTTTCTTAGGTTATGTCTTTTGTCTTAACGTACCTCTCGTACTAGCTCCTTATGTATCAAATGTCCATCCATACTTATTTATCAATTAACATCCTTCCCAAAAACCCCTACTGCCTCTTCCTAGCGATATCCTTGCATAATGTTCTGGAGTCGTGACATATCTATAAGATCTGAATAAATGCAATCTCATTTCTTTCGCCTTTTTACCGTATTCTTCCTTTACTATTCAATATTTACCTGAACCATTTAATATCATATCAAACCATCTTCCCCCCTTTAGGGGAGTACCAACATTTAATGCTCTGAATTTTTACCTATAGAGTTTTTACCTTTTCATCTTTAGAGTCTTTTCACATTTTCAATGATCCTTATTCACCTTGCGGCAACCCTTCTGTACCAAGGATAACTAAATTTCTTAGGCACGAGGGTGACACCTAGTGTTAGTGGCACACTTATTCCCTTAAACTCAACTCTGCATACAACAACGCTTGCTAAAGGGAAGCGTCTTCCTGGATGACCTTTAAAGATTATTCTTCTATTGTCCATTCTATTATTGTCGGAATGCAGTCTTTGAAATTCTCATGATATTGACTATTATCGAATCCTCCGGTCCCTAATTCATGTTTGGTTTATCTTATTTACTAGCCCATACTGATTTCTATTACTCCGGGGGTCTAACATAGCCTTCTGGTAATCACTTTGGAGTCACCAACTCATTTCTCGAAATGAGGATATGACTTTATGGCGTATACTCTTTTATAGTCTCAAGGTCTATCTCCTTTTGTCTTATCCTTCACTTGACTATAAACTCTGTCACCATGTCATATTTTTATTTACCGTTATCACCCATTTATCACATCTTACTCATAATGCGTCATTTACTCCTTTATTATTCTCTTGATTCTCTCTATTACCTTATTTTGAAAAATTCAATAAAGTAATCTTTCGCTTTTAGCTCCCCTTGTTCCATCTCACTGGCTCTTTGGGTCGCCTAACATTCTCTCTTTACTAGGGATGGGAGTCATACTAAGGTAAATATTTATTCCTTCTAGGATTCTTGTGCTTATCTTCTGAATTTTCTGAACATTGTAGTATTCATATCTGACTGTACTATTCTAGAGTGCACCACCTGAGTGTCTCACAAGGAGAACTATTATCACATTTACAATATCCTTCAAAAGTGTCAACTAATGCCAACAACCCATCCACCTTTTTGGGTTACCCTAACCCCAACTGGATCCTGATATCCATCATTCTCTTATACTATATTTGTTAGCTCTCATAAGACATAACTGAGATAGGCGTGGCCAATTGTACATACCTTTATTAGTGTTGAGAGTAAACTAAAGATGCTTGCATTTCTCTACCTGAATTGTAAATACCAATAATCTTCACTAACTGGGTACCTTGTACCATTCTTCACCTTGCTTCGTTTACCTATTGAAACTCGTATCTACCTTCTGATGCTCTCATATCTTTTTTACCAAATGGGTGGATAGATATTCATGCCTTAGGTCTCCTTATCAATAAACTTACATATTTTAGTATACACATGATCTGCTGAAGACCTCACATTTACTCATCATAAGCATGATGCAAAATCAAGTTTCTCTGACTCAACTCTTCCACAACCACATTCAATCTCTAACCAACCGTCTTCTTTCTAGATGTAGGCATTGCTGTATTACGAAGAAAATATAATTTAGGAGTTTGAATTCTTAGAATTGAGCTCTACCACATGATCTAGAGTAAGAAAAAAGAGTGACAGTCCTAAATGCCTTGTAGCCTCCTGCTTATAAGTGTGGTGTATAACACACCAATAAGAAAGACTCTACTAGATACGACTTGTAGACTCTGTAAGATAGACCTGCTATGATAGCAAGTTTGTCACGCCCCAAACCTAGGGAGGCGTGGCTGGCACCCAATGCCATAGTCGGCTCGAGCGAACCAATCTATACATCTGAACTCTGGAGGGGTAATCCTCAACTTAGGCTGACGAGGCCTACCTGTAAGAAGATAATACCATCCAAGGCTGACAAGGTCGTACATTAAAATCATCTAAAGATAATATCTAACTCACATGAAGGGTAAAAACACCCAAACATATATACATAACTATACAGGCCAACGAGGCTGCCATGAACATCTACAACCAACAATACCAAAATGAACAAATACACAAGGTCACCAAGACTACAATACTGACATACAGAACATATATGACTCATCTAAAAAATTTTAGAGTTAACAGAACTGCATCATGGTCGGGACCCCATCAAATCTATATATACAAAATGGTCTCTGAAGTCTAGATCTGGTAACTCTGGAGAGTGGAGCTTACAAATCAAGCTGATGTCTGGCTCTGTCTACTAGCAAGGTCTATCCGGCTATCTATTAGGACCTTCATGCATGAAATGGAGCGCCCCTGACAAAAGAAAAATCAGTACGAAATAATATATCGAGTATGTAAGGCAATAGAATAACTGAAAGATGAAACCGAATTGAAGTACATTATAATCTGGAAACCAAAGAATGCTATGAGACATACTCACCTGTTCCGACTCAACGCAATGTAATATAGTGATATCATAGCTAGCCGGCCACATATAGGGCTTGGTGTCTCTCACTGACCAAGTGCCTAGGCGACAGTAAACTCTCACTAATCGTAAGGCCAGGCAAATATAAATTCTCATTGAACAAGTAGCAAGGCAAATATAAAAACTCACGGACCAAGTGGCCAGGAAAATATAAACACTCGCTGATCAAGTGGTGAGAAAAATATAAACTCTCACTGACAAAGTGGCCAAACAAATATATACTCTCACTGACCAAGTGGCCAGACAATAATATCTCTCACTGACCAAGTAGCAAGGCAACAAAAAATATATGTATATAATGATGTACTTCATGTATATAGTAGAATGTATGAAGGTGTGTATGTAACTTCTCTACTTTTATCCAATATCATGAAATGGCATGAAGCGGATAAGAACCCCTCTCAATAAGATATGATGAGAATATACGGGAAGATGTAACACCTATAGAGACATGAACTCTACGATATGCGTTTCTCTTATACAATTCGTCTAACTCTCTCTTATTATGGATTCATGCCAATGAAAGAAGGGATAGCCTTTTAAATACCTTTGTCGCTTAGTCAACGGCTCAATATATATGTATATATTTCCCGACGTACTTAAACCTACATTAAGACATCAAAACTATGGTTAAGCTACTGAACAACTTAAAACGTATTTCTAATCTAGTAGCTCATTTCTAGAAAATTAGGCAGCACCTCCCCTATAAATTTCAGTTCCTCCCAATTCAAAATGCCATCAATAACAACTTGAAAATTGTTGCGACCAAACACACTCACGCAAGTATGCGTTGTCGTTAAGTAATAGAGTAATGAGTAGAGTATCGTTCCCATAAAAACTTGTGATTAACTTTTGACTGATTCAAACTCAAATAACTTATAGATTCAAGAGATTTCTCACAAAATAGATAATTGACTAATTTACTACCTAAACAAAAATATTAAGTAATGAAATAACTAGAAATCAACCATAACACTTAAACAATTTCGGATAACAATCAGTAAGAGATGATATTCCAGGGTCACAGGTTAGCTAACAATTGTTGCGTTCTTGGTTTAAAATGACTAATTGATTTGTCTAGATTGTTGATTGATAGAGTTGATATTACTCATAAGACTCTGTCGAGTTTTTACTCGCCTATTCAAGCTAACTTAATGCCTATATATCTATGGAATTAAGATTAACAAGAATGCATTTACACTTCTTGTATTTCAACCAAGGCAATTAGGTATATGTCTATCCTAATTGCGAATCTGTTTCCCGATGCCCAGGTTGAAGAACTTGCTCTATTTAATTCTATATGCAACCTAGAATTCCCACTTTCGAGTTCAACTCTAGATTCGTAGATAGTATTTCACTTTTAGCTACTCAACAAAATAATTAAGAACAGAATTAAATAAACAACTCAATATGATAAAATCAAATTCGTCAATTTAAACTTTAAAGATCAACATTCATGTATCGCCCATGACCCTAGAAAAATAGGGTTCTTAGACACTCATGTTCATACAATCATCAAAAATAATATTTTTAAACATAAAATCAATGAACACTAGAGAAAGAATGGAAGAATTTCTCAAATCCATGTTCCCTAGTGTTTCGTACTTTTGTTTTCCTCTCCAAGTTAGGTCACACCCTCAAAATCATATTTATTTGTGTATTTATATCATGTAAAAATAACCCTTGAAGAATATACCTTTTCCAAGGCAAAGTAGAAATTACTCTGCGATTTTTTCACGCACATGTCGCGCCCCGCGACGCGCTTGTGTATTTTATCAGCGAACATGCATTATTTCTTGGCAGGCGATTTTTACACTGCCGCGTCGCGCCCTGCGGCGCCCCATGCGGCGCTGGCAGTGTTAATCTCTCAGAGTGAAATTGTTTCATCTTCTTTTGACATCTATACTTGGTACACGACCTCCGAACATGATCCCGGCTTAATTTATTGTGCTTTTACTCAGACTTCGAAGCTCCAAATTGATCGATTTAGATCCAAATTAACTTTCGAACTCGGAATCACTTCCTTCAAGGCATAAAACACGTACTAAGTGTAATTCACTATCATTTAAGCTCAAACACACATAAAATGCAGTAATTAGATTGTAATACTACGGCTAAAATACCAGTTTCTAGACTAGCATCAACACCCCCCACTTAGACCATTGCTCATCCTCGAGCAATTAAACTACACTTCACCTAGGGATGACCTTTTCATCAAACAACCTCCCTAACACACCATGCCAATAATATTTAAAGTAGACTGAGCACCATATCATAACATCCCACCCTCAAGACTCGACTCAAAAGTACCACGCATTTTTCACAACCTGCTCACTTACTCTAACACAGAGGTCAAAGACATTACCTTACCTTCGCAAATCATGTTCCCTCATGCAAACAATAGAGAATAGTTCCACTCACAATATCGTTCAAGATCAATTAGGAACTCAAGATAGAAAGAATTAACTCACTCTCAGAATCAAAATTCATGTGCAACAAAAGACGTACCATAGGCTTGCCCGTAGTGTATTACTCTACTAATCGGGCTCATCCAGTCAAAGATCAAGTAGGACTTTAATTGGTTGTAATGTAGGCTGCGGGACGGGTTGGATACATATAGATATAGTGTCTACACCTCCCTGAGCACTTTGATACATATACAATTTCACAATCCAAACCTCACTCTTACGTTGAACCAACCCCGACCTTTATACATGATAGCATCAAACTCCCCAGATCTTTAAGCATAAACAAGATAAGAAATACCACTGGCAAAAGTTCACTTTGTTTTTCCAATTTTCTACCAGTGACTCTCACAATTTTTATTTTTATTTTATTTTATTTTCTTCAAACACTACACCTTTCTCCTTTTTTCTACAGTTCCACTCAAAAACCTATACCAACCTCCACTTTAACTTTTACAAAGTTCATTACAATTCAAGTGCTCTTGAAAGGTGAACAGGTTCAAATAGATAGTTAATTCAAAACAATGGGTAAGGCTTGTAATGTAGTTGCCAAAGAAGCAGGATTACAGGCTCAAAGGGGTTAACTAAGATACATTCAATTAGGTAGGTCACAGACATATAACTGGCTCAACAAAAAAATTCCTATATCCCTTCCTAGACTGAATAAGACTACTATTTCGCTTTGCATACACACAGGGCAAGTTCTAGACATCAAATGCAACGCATAGAATACCACAAAAACCTCACTCACACATTGGCACATAACTCACTTAGGATTAGAGTCAAAGTAGTTAAGAAAATTTATAATCACACAATTTAAGGAACTTATTTAAGAGTCAAGAATTCAGCCTAAGTGTCACAACTAAGGCACTTACCACTCTCAAGTCATATGCAGTCAAGGAAAATTAATTCTTTAAATTAGCACTGTGACTCAACGTTCTTTATTTCTGTAAAATAAAAAGATTTAACTACACCTGGTTCAAGCAAAAACCTTGGAAAAGAATCGCGGCACAAAGAAAAACCAAGGAAAAATTGTTACACTACCTAAATAAAAGACTTAAAATAAAACAATACTTAAAATAAAAGACATATTTTTTGGATTTTCAAAATTTATTATTTTTTTTTCATATCTTTCGACTTCATCTCCCTCAAGAAACCAGTCGATGAAATCCATCGTCAGGAAGAGTCGAAACTAAACATTTAATTACTAATTATTACAGGCCGATAGAATTCAGAATTATAGTTTACAGACCATATTGTCTACGAAAGCAACAAACAAATCAAAAAAAACCAACTGGCAAATAGGAAAAGAAAAAACAATAAGTACAAATACAAATACAATCAAACAGGAGCATCTCACCCCACATTTAAGAGATTGCATTGTCCCCAATGCAAAATAGTAAAATCAAGAGTGAAAAGGTGACTCCCTTGAGGCTCGTGGCCTAATCATCAGCACCCTCGAAGGTGCGCAAATACTCTTCATCATCAGAGGGAATGAAGTTCACATCCTTATCTGGTGGCAACTGCCCTCCTCTCGCCAATCCCAACCAGTGCTGAGTGACAGCAGAAAGGGGGTGATCTTGTTGTAACTCCTCCAAGTCGGTCTCTCCCCTTTAAGAGCGAAGGCGTAAGTCAGCAACAGCAGATGCAGTGTCTCCTCAACACGAACAAGCTTCTGGTCCGAATTAACAGCAGCAACAGGAGGATCTATCACTGACGTGACATCATAGGCCTTGATAGGATATGTCACTGGGATGGTTTGGTCATTGTGAAACCCCTCCTCTACAAGGTCGCCCGCAACAAACTGAGTGATCATACTCGGGTAGTGTAGGCGGCAAGCCCCAAGTGGTCACACTTTAACCATGTGCGACAGCATGATTTTTCCAAGATCCAACTGCATCCGTGTCAATAAGGCATATATCAAACACACTTTCAGCCGTGGGATATCAATGTCACTTTGAGTGGGCATGATTTTGGCATTAATTAACCACAAAACAACCCTGGCTGGATGGTGGAATGTTCCCTTCTTAATGTCCTTGTGGAATTCATTCACATCTCACGTCCATACGATAGAAGAGTCAGTGCCACAAAGCTGTCGGCGGATAGCCGGATAGTCTGGCCGACGGAGAAACCTCTGAAAGAGCTTGTGGGAATGCTCTGTGAAGCCTATAATCTAATTGATCACTTTGGAAGAGAATGGAATCACTTTACCTCATACTCACACTTCGTACACAGCATCCAGGCTGGCCTCAAGTTGCCAGTTGGCATAAAATTCCTTGACTAGGTTCACGTTCACCGCATCACCTGGACGGAACAAACTGATAAAAACCCAAAGCCTGAATGTTGTTGTATATCTCACTATATTTGAGGGCCAACTTTCCATCGTCCATAGCAACCTCAGGCATTGGGTTCACTGTAGGGACAAACGTCTTTAACCAGTGTCGAGCATGGGCTGGGACAGCCCGAATACCAAATTTGCACTCTGGCACCACATCCGTATCAGGATCAATGCGCTCCTCTTCCTCCTCCACTGGGGCGGGGGGAGGTGCCAACCTACCTCCTCGACGGCTACTAGAGGCAACCTTGGAAGAACCTGTATTAGAATGTTTGCTTGGGCGGCGAGACATTATACCTGCACAAGATGAACAATGTTAGCCACAACATGTAAAACAAAGCAAGATCAAATGAGGTAACCACCCCACACTTATGTTATTGGCATGTTCACAAATAAAATGTATATCGGGGACTCATACTACCCCATTGGATGTACGCCACAGGCAATCAGCAGCCCACTTAACCACCAACACAACATTACAATACAGAACCACGGATAACACTTGTGTAAGAGAAATAATTAAGAAGCTAAACTAGTAATCACGAAAATTAAAAAACGAAACAAACAAAGAAACAAGAATTTAGTCTAATTCACTACTAACAAATTACGATATAATACGACACTACGCAAGCACAATAGCATGAATCAGACACCTCATTTGGCATATAACACATGAGCATGGGGTGGCAATCAATTAGAACTTGGAGCTAACAAGTTAAAGTTTCACAGCATAAAACATGGCATCCCACCCCACACTTATCATCAAGCATTATATCCCACAGAGAAATTCGTTTCTCAATTTGCAATACTACACAATTTTATGTCACTAAGACATTTCAACAACCACATTGTAGGCATATCTTGAACCTTTTTATAGTCAATTCAAATTGGGGTAGACTTACCATACAACCAAAGAAACTTTACCTCACACCACAACCACAACATCACTACATCTTCACAATAACATCAAGTTTACAAATCTTTTTCACCAACTTTACTAATTTTTGGCTATAAGGGCATCCCCTACCAAGCTTGAACGTAAATTAATTCCACACCATCAAACCACAACAATAATCTTCCGTAATCACAAGAGCAGTGAATACTCCACAAGTTAAGCACCATTTTCAACCATAATAGGCAAAGAAACTAAGAAATTGCATAACTAAATTTACCTAGGGTTTGGTTCAAAATAAACTAAAACTACTTAATTACTACAATCAACTACTAAAATAAAAGAGATGAGATGAGAGGAATACTTACCTTGAAGATTAATAGAGGGGATTGGAGATGTATGTGTGGAAGGAATTTGAGAAGAAGGAGAATGGGGGAATTGGGGAGGGTTAGAGAGGAGAGAGTTCAGAGATGGAATGGAGAAAAGGTGGGGAAAGAACGGGTGTTTTGATTACAAGACTAATATATATACGTTTCTTTTTAATAACTTTGTACTGCCGCGTTGTTGGGAGCGGCGCCCCATGCGGCGCGGTAGTGTATTTTATCAGAGGATGGTTTTTGTTTTATCCTGAGAGCCATTTCACCTAGCGCGGCGCCCCACGTGGCGTGTTAGGCAATTTTTCACAAAGTCCGCCTCGTTTTCGATATTTAGCTCACGAGTTGCACCCCGACTCTATTATGTACTTATTTTATGTCCAATTCATGCTTGTACCTGCCCAAACAAGTCTCACAACTCCTAAACTCTAATAATCCTAAACTATCGTTATCTAAACTATTCTAAACAAAACAAAAAAAAGGTTAGAAGCATAAAAAAAAAATTGGGTTGCCTCCCAACAAGCACCTGATTTAACGTCGCGGCACGACTCAACACATTTTCAAGCATCGGCCAAGTCCACCGAGGTCTTGTGACCTGCAATGTCACCACCCAATAAAGTTTTACTCTCATCCTATTTACCAAGAAGGTACTACTTGAGCTCGTATCATGCAATTCTACCGCTCCATGAGGCCTCACACTTACCATAACGAAAGGACTTGCCCATCGAGACTTAAGCTTTCCGTTGAAAAGCTTCAACCTCGAATTAAACAAGAGAACTTCTTGACCTGGCTTAAACTCGTGATGCTGGATATGCTTTTCATGCCACCTCTTGGTCTTTTCTTTATACAATTTGGCATTTTCATACGCGTGCAATCTAACTTCATCAAGCTCGTTGAGTTATAGTAACATCTTCTCACCGGCTAAGTCCATATCCATATTTAGCTTTTTAATCGCCTAATAAGCTTTGTGTTCAAGTTCGACGGGCAAGTGGCATGCCTTCCCATAAACCAACATGTACGGAGAAGTACCTATGGGGGTCTTGTATGCAGTTCAATATGCCCATAATGCGTCGTCCAGCTTTCCAGCCTAGTCCTTTTTATTTCCACTGAATG
Organism: Nicotiana otophora; assembly: GCA_000715115.1. Taxonomy (NCBI): domain Eukaryota; kingdom Viridiplantae; phylum Streptophyta; class Magnoliopsida; order Solanales; family Solanaceae; genus Nicotiana; species Nicotiana otophora. Next base: position 12,640 of record AWOL01S0008568.1, read on the forward strand.
TTTTCTCTAGAATCTGCTTTACCTCTTTGTTTGACACTTCCACTTGACCACTCGTTTGGGGATGATAGGTAGTGAAAACCTTGTGCTTAACTCCATACTTCGCTAGAACATTATTCAATAATTTGTTGCAGAAGTGAGTTCCTCTGTCACTTATCAATACTCTTGGAGTCCCAAAGCGTGTGAAGATGTGCTTCTTTACAAAGTTTACCACTACCTTTGCGTCAATAGTAGGAAGAGAAATGGCCTCCACCCACTTAGAAACATAGTCGACCGCCACCAAGATGTACCCTGTGATCATTAGAGTATGGGAACGGTCCCATGAAATCTATCCCCCAAACATCAAAAAGCTCTACTTCCAGAATATTTTGCAAAGGCATCTCGTGCTTCTTCATGATTGTTCCTGATCTTTGGCATTTGTCACACTTTTTAACAAAGACATGTGCATCCTTAAACAATTTTGGCCAATAGAAAACCTGATTGTAGCACTTTTTGGGCAGTTCTATCCCCACCGTGATGACCTCCGTATGGTGAAGCATGATAGTCACGCAATATTGCATTCATCTCCTCCCTAGGGACACACCTTCGTACCAACTGATCTGCACACTGCCTATATAAGAATGGCTCATCCCACATGTAGAGCCGCACATCATGTAGGAACCTTCTTCTATTATCGGGTATTAATTCTGGTGGCGTCACCCTGCTTGCAATAAAATTCACATAGTCTGAATACCATGGGGCTTCACTTGAGGTAATTGCTAATAAATGCTCATCAGCAAATATTTCTTTGATTGACCCTCCTTCAGCTACATGGCTCCAATTTTCTAATCTGGACAAGTGATCAGCCACTTGATTCTCTGTCCCTTTTCGATCTCGGATCTCTAAGTCAAATTCTTGCAAGAGGAGGACCCAACGAATCAGCCTCGGTTTGGCATCTTTCTTTTCAAACAAGTATCTGATAGCTGAATGATCTGTGTAAACGATGACTTTGGTTCCCACTAGATAGGATCTGGACTTGTCAAATACCCACACCACTGCAAGTATCTCTTTTTGAGTAACTGTATAATTCATCTAGGCTGGATTCAAACTTTTGCTTGCATGATGAATAAAGTGAAAGATGTTATCCCTCCTTTGCCCCAAACAGCTATAATTGCTATGTCATTTGCATCGCACATCAACTCAAATGGTTGCGCCCAATCTGGGGCAATGATAATTAGCGCAGTCACCAACCTTCCCTTCAGCTCCTCAAATGCTTTTAGACATGCATCATCAAACTTGAAAGAGACATCTTTCTCAAGAAGCCTGCACAAAGGAGAAGAAATTTTTTAAATTTTTTTTTATGAAATGACGATAAAAACCTGCATAGCCCAAGAAATTGTGAATGCCTTTGACGGATGTCGGTGGGGGAAATGTTTCAATTGCTTCTACCTTTGCTTTGTCCACCTGCAAACCATTTTTGGACACTTTGTGCCCCAAGACTATACCTTCACGTTTCATGAAATGGCACTTTTCCTAGTTTAGTACCAAGTTCGTCTCTTCACACCTAGCGAGCACCTTATCAAGCTTCATTAGACAATTATCAAAAGAACACCCAAACACAGAAAAATCATCCATGAACACTTCTACGAAGATTTTAACCATGTTAGTAAAAATAGCCATCATACACTTTTGAAAAGCCGTAGATGCATTAGAGAGACCAAAGGGCATTCTCTTGAACGCATACGTGCCATAGGGACACGTAAATGTGGTTTTCCCTTGGTCCTCTAGGGCTATAGCAATATGATTATACCCCGAATAACTATCTAGGAAATAGTAGTATTCCTGGCCAGTTAATCTATCAAGCATTTGGTCAATAAAGGGGAGGGGAAAGTGGTCCTTTCGGGTGGCATTGTTCAATTTTCTATAATCTATGTAAATTCTCCACCCAGTGACAGTTCTTGTAGGAATTAAGTCATTATTTTCATTAACCACTACAGTCATTCCCCCTTTCTTAGGCACACATTGGATGGGGCTTACCCATTGCTATCAGAGATTGAAAATACAATACCTTCATCAAGCCACTTAATCACTTCTTTTCTAACCACCTCCTTCATGATTGGGTTTAGGCGGCGTTGTTGCTCTACACTTGGCTTGTGTCCATCCTCCATGAGGATTTTATGCATGTAGAAAACTGGGCTAATGCCTCTAATGTCAGACATCGTCCACCCAATTGCTCGCTTGTGCTCACGTAGCACTCTCAACAGCTTTTCTTCCTGCAATTTAGACAAGTCAGAAGAAACAATAACAGGTAAAGTGTCAAAACCACCCGAATAAGCATATTGAAGGTGAGAGGGAAGTGGTTTAAGCTCCAATTTTGGAGCTTCTTCAATCGACGGCTTTGGAGGAGGCCCACTTGGCCTATTTAGGGGCTCAAAGGGGTGCAATCCCTGCATGTAAGCACATGATGCATATAGGATATGCATCATCTCCTCAACCTCATCATCTATCTCCAAGCTATCGAACAACAAGAGTGCTTTCTCTAGAGAATCATCTAGATATACACTCGTGTCAAGAAGTTGTTCATCCACCTCCACAACAGATATCATAAGGAGCTCCTCATAATGGCGGGAAAGTTGGATCGCCTTGTAGACATTAAAGATTGCTTCCTCGTTGTCCACCCTCATAATCATTTTTCCCTATCTCACTTTAACAATTGCATCACCAGTAGCCAAGAGAGGCCGTCCCAATATGATTGGAACTTGTTCGTCAGCCTCATAATCTAGGATAATGAAGTCCGCTGGGGAGATGAATTTCCCAATTGGTAGCAACACATCTTCAATCACTCCTTCAGGGTATGCTATGGACCTATCAGATAGCTGCAACATCACAGTGGTTGGTCTTGGAGCTCCTAGACCCAATTGCTTGAACAAGGACAAGGGCATCAGATTTATGTTCACCCCCAAATCACAAAGCGCACGACCCATATCAATATTACCAATTCGTACAGGGATGGTGAAGCTACCAGGATCCTTAAGCTTTTGAGGAAGCTTGTTTTGGACCCTTGAAGTGCACTCCTCAGTAAGTGCAACAGTCTCGAATTCAGTCAATCTCCTCTTGTGAGCCACTATATCTTTTATGTACTTAGCATACTTTGGAATTTCATGAAGTACATCTACCAATGGAATATTCAATTGAACCTGGCTCAAAATAGAGAGAAATTTGTTGAACATGCGATCATCATTCTTCTTCTGCAATCTCTTGGGGAAAGGTGGTGGTGGCTTTGCAGCCTCTACTGGCTCTGAACTTGCATCTTTTTTTTTGACTCGTGTGTTGCCATAGGAATCAACTCCCCCTCAGGTACAAGCTTGTCCTTTCTCTTCTTTGTCACTTCCTCTAGTTCCCTCCGATTTCTGAGTGTTACCGCATTAACTTGAGGGTTCTTCTCTGTATCAATAGAAAGGGCGCCTGTAGGTCTAGTATTTTGATTTGCTGCTAACTGCCCCATTTGCCTCTCAAGATTTCTGAAATCGGTCATGAGCTGTTGATTGTGGAGCAACAACTTCTTCAGCAAGTCATTCGTACTCTCTTCTATTTCTTGGGGTGGCTTCTGAGTTTGATTGAAATTTCCTTGGGCCCTATAATGATTCTGATTCGGATGATTTCCGCCCCATAAGAAGTTAGGATGATTCTTCCAATTTGGATTGTAAGTGTTCCCATATTGTGCATGATGATTCATCGGACCTCTGCTCTGTTGCCCCACATAGTAAATAGATTCAGGATTCCTGGAGTACATGTCACTCGTATGAATATCACCACATAGTTCTCAGGAAATAGACATCTGTTGTACATGTTGCATCTGTTGTGTTTGTTGCATTGTCATTCTATTCATCTGATTTGCTAATTTTGCAATATCTGCTCTCAAGGCTGAGAAGTCATTAAGCTCAATCACCCCTGTTTCTTTATGTTTAATTGATCTTCTTGAGTCACCATATCCTTACCAATTATGATCATTAGCAGTAAAGTTATTTAGCAAGAGTTAGATTTCACTGTACGGTCTCGCAATGAAACTACCCCCACAAGCTGAATCAAGGTTCATGTTTGATGTCTCCTCTTGCCCATCAACAAAAGTGTGACCCAACACCTCATCAGTCTGACAGTGATGCGGGCAATCTCTGAGTAGCTTCTTGTATCTTTCCCAAGCTTGACGAAGTGTCTCTCCATCCCGTTGTTGGAACCCAAGAAACTGGCTCCTCAGCGATTTTGTCTTCTTAGTGGGGAAAAACTTGATTAAGAATTTCCTTGCTAGATCATCCCAAGTGTGGATTGAGTTCGCAGGATCCTTTTTCAACCATTCCTTAGCTTCCTCCAACAGTGAAAAGGGAAACAACGTCAGCCTGACATAGTCCTTGGAAACGTTCGAATAATTGTAAGTGTCCGTAATTTCCAGGAAGTTCTGAATGTGCCTCTGCGGGTCTTCATGAGATAGACCCACATATTGCCCTGTGGACTGAATCAGTTGTACCATGTACTGTTTGAGTTCAAAATGCCCTGTGATATTAGGATTCACAATAGCCTGAGTCATATTAGCAAGATTGGGCCTCACGGCTTCTATCACCGGACGCTCTTCATTACCTGCCATCTCTATTGGAAGTGGTTGAACTGTGATGTCCAACTCTCTTTCTATTCTAGTTCTAGCTTCGACTTCCTTCCTCACTTTGTGAGGTGTTCGTTCAATTTCAGGATTAAGAGGAAGGAGGTTGTTTGCGCTTTTACTCCTCCACATTCAAGAGAAGAGCATGCATTAACACAAACAAGGCAAACTGAAAATTAAAACATGAAAAAATAACTAATAAAAGCTTAACTCAGTCAAGTAGCTTATTTCTAAGTCACCGGCAACAGCGCCAAAAACTTGTTGCGACCAAACACATTCACGCAAGTATACGTGATCGTCAAGTAATAGAGTAATGAGTAGAGTATCGTTCTCACAAAGACTTATGATTAACTTTTGACTGATTCAAGCTCAAATAACTTATCGATTCAAGCGATTTCTCACAAAATAGATAATTGACTAATTTACTACCTAAAAAAAACTATCAAGTAATGAAATAACTAGAAATCATCCACAACACTTAAACAATTTTGGATAACAATCTGTAGTAGATGATATTCCAGGGTCACGGATTAGCTAACAATCGTGTTGCGTTCTTGGCTTAAAATGACTAATTGATTTATCTAGATTGTTGATTGATAGGGTTGATATTACTCATAAGAATTTGTCGAGTTCTTTCTCGCCTATTCAAGCTAACTTAATGCCTATATGTCTATGGAATTAAGATTAACAAGAATACATTTACACTTCCTGTATTTCAACCAAGCAAGGAAATTAGGTACATGGTTATCCTAATTGCGAATCCGTTCCCCGATGCCCAGGTTCAAGAACTTGTTTTATTTAATTCTATATACAATCTAGAATTTCCACTTTCGAGTTCAACTCTAGATTCGTAGAGAGTATTTCACTATTAGCTACTCAGCAAAATAATTAAGAAAATAATTAAATAAACAACCCAATATGATAAAATCAAATATTTGTCAATTTACACTTCAAACATCAACATTCATGTATTAATAGGGTTTTTAGCCACTCATGTTTATACAATCATCAAAAATAATATTTTTAAACATAAAATCAATGAACACTAGAGAAAGAATGGAAGAATTGCTCAAATCCGTGCTCCCGAGTATTTCGTACTTTTGTTTTCCTCTCCAAGTTTGGTCACACCCTCAAAATCGCATTTATTTGTATATTTATATCGTGTAAAAATAACCCCGAACGAATATACCCTTTCAAGGCGAAGTAGAAATTACTCTGCGATTTTTGCACACACACGCCGCGCCCCGCGTCGCAGCCCGCGGCGCGCTTGTGTATTTTATCAGCGAACATGCATTTTTTTTTGGCAAGCCATTTTTGCACTGCTGCGTCGCGCCCTGTGGCTCCCCATGCGGCGCGGGCAGTGTTAATTTCTCAGAGTGAAATTGTTCCATCTTCTTTTGAGATGATCCCGGGTTAATTTATTAGGCTTTTACTTATACTTCAAAGCTCCAAATTGATCGATTTAGCTTCAAATTAACTTTTGAACTCGGAATCACTTCCCGCAAGACATAAAATACGTATTAAGTATAATTCACTATCATTTAAGCTCAAGCACACATAAAATATAGTAATTAGAGTGCAATACTACGATTAAAACACGAGTTTCTAGCCTAGCATCAAACAACAATAACAACAACAACAACAACAACAATACTATAGCCACGCTATACAATCAACAACCAGCAACTCAAGCAATAGTACAACAACAACAACAACAACAATACTATAGCTACGCTATACCATCAACAACCAGCAACTCAAGCAATAGTACAATAACAACAACAACAACAACAACAACAACAACAACAACAACAATACAATAGCCACACTATACCATCAACAACCAGCAACTCAAGCAATAGTACAACAACAACAACAACAACAACAACAACAACAACAACAACAACAAGACAATAGCCATGCTATACCATCAATAACAAGCAACTCAAGCAATAGTACAACAACAACAACAACAATAGCCACGCTATACCATCAACAACCAACAACTCAAGCAATAGTACAACAACAACAATACTAAAGCCACGCTATACCATCAACAACCAGCAACTCAAGCAATAGTACAACAATAACAACAACAACAATAAAAACAACAACAATAACAACAATAAAAACAACAACAATAACAACAACAACAACAACACTATAGCCACGCTATACCATCAACAACCAGCAACTCAAGCAATAGTACAATAACAACAACAACAACAACAACAACAATACTATAGCCACGCTATACCATCAGCAACCAGCAACTCAAGCAATAGTACAATAACAACAACAACAACAACAACAATATTATAGCCACGCTATACCATCAACAACCAGCAACTCAAGCAATAGTACAACAACAACAACAACAACAATACTATAGCCACGCTATACCATCAACAACCAGCAACTCAAGCAATAGTACAATAACAACAACAACAACAACAACAATATTATAGCCACGCTATACCATCAACAACCAGCAACTCAAGCAATAGTACAACAACAATAACAACAACAACAACAACAACAATACTATAGCCACGCTATACCATCAACAACCAGCAACTCAAGCAATAGTACAACAATAATAACAACAACAACAACAACAACAATACTATAGCCACGCTATACCATCAACAACCAGCAACTCAAGCAATAGTACAACAACAATAACAATAACAACAACAACAACAATACTATAGCCACGCTATACCATCAACAACCAGCAACTCAAGCAATAGTACAACAACAACAACAACTACTACAACACTATAGCCACGCTATACCATCAACAACCAGCAACTCAAGCAATAGTATAACAAACGACAAGCTTGGTTTACGATCAAACAAACTATAGCTTTAAACCCCTTTTCTTTCCAGAATTTGTTAACAACATTAACCACAAATGTATTCACTTATTCATACTGATTTTCAGCCACAATACAACCTTAAGAATACCCCATAACAGCCCAACAATATAAATTAACAATATCTTAAAGGAAACTCGTACATAACTTGAGCGCTTGGCTTATAACAAATAACACAACTCTCCCCTACACTTTTATTTCCTTCAAACTTCATATCAGCAACATCAACATATCATATATAAGACATTCTCATAACTCCAGCAGCAATATTAATATCACAAGAACACCTTAAAATAGTCCAACATCATATAACAACTCAATCTCCGATTCTCGGTCGTCGATTCACATGTTCTAACTTTAATAGCTTAGGCAAAACATAGATATACTCAATTCAAGATGAAGAGGGAGATTATTACCTCAAAACAATAAGTACAACCTGAATCCAAGCTTACTTCACCTTGAAGAATCCTCCAAATCACATGCAAAGAGAAGGAAACGAGTAACGAAATCTCTACGAACTTTTCGGGGGTGAAAACATGTCATAAACTCATATTAGCTGGGATGGTAGGGGAACCTTTAGAGAGTTATTAGGAGTATTTTGGGTCTGATTTGGGTGAGAAATATAAGTTAAAACAAAGTAAAGTCGCTCTTTATGTCGCGCCCTATTTTCTCTCAAAAGCGGGTTTCGACGTGTGACAACTCTTTTAAGTGGGTATTAAAATAGAAGAGTCGCCACTTAACGATTCTAAGGTGCGTTAGGGCACCTATTTGCAAATAACTCTATTTGACTAGTCAACACTACCAAAGATCGGGTAAGGGCTCAAATTACCTCAAAGAGAAGGTGTTAGGCACTATTTGAGGTCCATAACTGTGGGTCCCGGCCGAAATTTATAATATGTGAATTAGATAATTAAGCTAGGTGATCAAATAAGCAAAGAAAGATGTAGAAGTTAAAAACTCTATTATAACATAAAAATTAACTATATGACTAATTGATACAAGTCTTAAAAAATTACAAAGAGTACAATTGTGTCGATCAATGACTAAGTGTGAACAACAAGTATATAAAAGGATGGGGGGTCCTAAGTTTTTTAGCCTAAAGTATTACCCCGTACAACATAAATAATACTTCGCAACTCCCTTGAAGTAGGGGTTGCTCATATTATTCAGCGGGCACAGACTATCATCTCCTGCTACCCAATTACTATGTTAAAGTTATTACTTAGAGGCGCTCTAATTCAATTCTAAACTGTATCCTATGCGTGCACTACTCGTCTCATGCCTATGGTCCAGCAGGCTTTGGACCTACTATTAGGTGGTTCTAGACCTCACTTAGGTTACTCAAAATGATAAAACTAGGCGACATTCAAACATATAGGACTGCACACAATTGCAATGAAAGTTTCAAGTTGACCTCCACACGTAAGCACAAAAGCACGCGATCAAATTCTTATATTAGGCAGTAGACAATTTCAGAATTAAGACTTAGAGTCATTAAGTCCTATAGGAATGATATCTAGGTAATTCTGAATTCCAGCATCGTGCAAACAACGTTGTTATTTTTGAATTCGCAGATTATAGGTATTACAAACCTTATATGCATAATCTCTAAATTGTTTATGCAATGAGACAATAAAACTATTAGAAAGCTCAGAATTAATAGCGTTGATTTTATCGATATGCGTCTTAAGCATGCGACATTGTCCTATAGGCATGATTTCTAATAGTTTCATAATTAGGCAGTGAAACAGTTTTGAGAGTCCAGCATTAACATTGTTTATTTCATAAATGACTTTCTAGGCGAGTGAGAGTATCCTATAGGAAGGATTCCTAGCATTTGACAATTTGACTTGATTTTATAATACTTCAACCCTATAGGCATGTCATCTAAGTGGGACAGTACAAAAGTAACATGAAGCAGTTGACCAATTATTAAACCTCATAGTCATGGTATCTAGATTAGCGAAACTATTGCATTATTGTATCCTATAGGCATATTATCTAAAAGCGTTGAATAGTAGACATGGAAACAAGTATAGCATATTTGACAAGTTAAGTGAAGTGTGTGCGTGATTTCTATTGGCATGGTTCCTATTGGTGTGCAACAAATAGGGCATGCTAGATATAATAGTAAATAGAACATATAGACCCTATAGTTATGCTTTCTACCCTTTCGTGCAAGTATTAGAATGCCTCAGCCTCTTTTATTAACTCCCTATCATTCGTTATACAATTTATTACAGCTCAAAATGGTATAACTACATGCCTAATCATAAATGTAAAACAACCCAGCAGTGCATCTAGGCCTTCAAATGGCTTTAAAATTCGGACAGGCCCATATCCCACGCGCAGATAGTGTGCTAGAAACTACAGTACCAAGAGCCAGATTCAACAGTCCAGGCCCAACAACAAAATAATTCTCTTTCCCATCCATTACCAGTTATAGATAAATTAAAGAACGAATGGCAACTCATACAAATCCCAAATCACTAATATAACTCAAATTCTAAGATGGAGCACATGCTTATTTGGACCCTAATACCACAACTAACAAAAGCCAGAATTCTACACGTTCCAGGGGTAAGACACACACTTGAACATCACATAAGCACACATATGAGGTAGAGAGTATGCAGAACACATAGACTGGACATATGCAGGGCTAAACATAACTTAAATTTGTAAGTCAGTTTGTGATAAGCAGAAAGTATTTATAAGAAAACCTATTAAGAAACTAGATGAGCATTGCCCATGCATAGCACGGGCCCAACATTTAGAATGCTGATATAGTTTAAGGATTGTTTCTAATCTTTAGAGAATCTATAAAAACACATACCTTAGAACAACCATGATTTCAAAAACACAAAAGAACAAGTTCCATCTTTAGTAAATAGTAACAAATATAAAAGACTATCTACTACTTGAAACACATATATTCAGAATGCGCATTCAGGAACAATGAATCTCGTCCCTCATTGAAATTATATCCACGAAATAACCATGCAAAATGACGGTCAAAAGGCACTACTTGTTTATGACTTGGTTGCTGAAATATTTTCTGCTAGTAGTAGCTACAATAACTGCATGACTAAGATACCATAGATAAGAACATATAAATAGGTGATTCAACTCCCTCATACATCTTTGTCCAAATTCTATGCTTTGATTGTTACTTGGTCTTTATAAATACCTTGCTTGAACTAGTTGAATAGGGTAAGAATGTCATAAGTTTAGGAGATTTTTAAAAATCTGTAGTACGACAAAAATACCAGAAGCCTCATGCAAAGTAATAACTTTTTTATTAGCCGTTTAATTTAAAGTCTATTACTTAAGAAAAACTGACGAAGAAGTAAGGCATTAATCATCCATCAGCGAAATGGTATGATAGAGATAAAATTTAGCCCCTAAATAAATTAATTTTTTTATAATCAAGACACTGGACATGCACAAATGTAATCATAAAAAAACAAATCATTACAACATAACACATCAAAGTTTTGATTGAAATAAAACTAATTTAAAATTAATAATTAAATAAATAGCTTGCAAAAAAGGAAAAATAAAGACAACATACATTATAAAATAACTCTTTCTACTGGCATGTTAGAATCAATTTGAAGCATGTGAATAATTACAACTTATAATGAAATAAATAAAACTAAACACAATATAGGCACACTCAACACTGGCTGTTTTAAGAAAGATAAACATAAATATATAGAAAACGGTCTGTTGAGAGATCGAATGAATTAAAAGATGTATCAAGATATATAGTTCATTTCCATTACCAATTTAAGTGTTGGAAGAGAGGCTTTAGTCATCTGCAACAATGGCAAGTAAATTTTGCTCTTACTAAATGGCCAAGTGAATTAGTCTCTACCAAATATGTGAAGATGGTAAATCAATCCACCATTTGTACTTTCAGATAAAATATGTACATGAAATACAAACATAAAGTATATTCCAAGAAAATTATATGAAAAACTGTTAGGTGAAGAACAATAAGAAAGAATAGGAAAAGATAGCATGTGCTAATTCAATATCTAGCTACATGGAACTCTATTTCACGACGTGAATATATAGGTAATAACACCAACATTGATGTTCCTAAAACGGACATCCATGCCAATCATATGTTAAAATGATAATAATACATGAACAATCATATTCTTGATGAATAGCTTATGAGCTATAAACCAGATTAACATTTGGGCATAATTTTTTATTCTTTAGCAAACTGGAGTAAATTGATAACAAAACAAAGGTGACCAATCTAATCAAGACAAAGATCCTAGCCTGAATTATGTTATAACCTTCATCACTTGGAATGAAAGTGAATGCTCCATTCACACTCTGTGAAGTACAGAGTTGTGAATATAGTTCATAGAACTATTCCAAACTAAGCAATGGACAAGTTTAATTGCCATTGATAGACAAATATCTAAAGAGCTTTAAAATTGGCCAAACAAATTAAGATCAATCAAATATAGCAATACAGTATACTTGACTGATTATTAGTAAAAAAGAAAAGGAGATCACTATCAAAAAGGCCATTAGCATCTTTCTAATTTTCTTCTTTTGGCGGGTGGGAGGAGAAATTACAAATAAAAGTGAAGCTTGACTTTTGCTTCAAAGAATCAAAGTGCAATCTCAATAAGTAAAAAGTGGTGACAAAAATTTCTTTTCCAAAATGAACACTTCTCGCATGAACTTGTGAGTTCATTAAAAATATTTAATTATTGAAATTTTACATAGTAGAAGTTGTATAAAGTTCATTATGGAGATTTGTTGTTAATATTAAGAGGCTATTTGTGTCACCGCTCCTTTCCATTTCCTCAAATGGATACTTAAGCATCTTTAAAATTTCTGCAAAGGGAGAAATAGAAAAGAATACGAAAGGAGAAAAATATCAAATGATTGTTTTTATACTTGTCTCTAAAATAAGGCAGTTGAATAATGACGATCAGAGAGGATGTGTTTTTAAGTTAAACACATTTAACATAATTTGAATTCTTTTTTCTGTTTTCAGTAGTCATTAGTCTTGTCAAACACATAATATGGTAAAATAGTATAACTATTAATTTACAAAGGAAGTGAATTTTCAGGCAAATAAAACTTTTATAATTTAATAGGCATTATATGAGCAGTAAAAGGAAAAGTTCTTTATCTAGAATTACTCATTTTTATACAACGATTTTAATATTCAGCTAAATTTGTTCGCTATCAATCATATGATCTTACTGAAAAAATATGGAGATGCAATTGCCTGATGTGAGCATATTTCTCTATCAAGGGATAAATCACATCATTCGGCTAGTAATGCTCTATTAAATTTAACATATTTATAAGAAATCAGTTAAATAAGTGACTAATTCAAATTACAATAAAAAAATACTCTATTTACTATAGCTTAAATGCTTCCACCACTAAGAGAAATAAAATACAATGCAAATCAACATAGGATTATATAGATAATAGATTGCAGAATATCTTTCATAACTCCATATAATTAGTCAAGTGTACCCTCCTAGTATGTACAATGTTGTCTTATACATAACCAAAGATACATTAGTTAACCCAACACATGTTCTATCGCTGGAAACCAAAAAAGGAACCAGAAGATATCGTTTAGTTTAGTAATTGTCTATAAATTTTAAAACACGTATTCATTAATTGAAAACTATTAGATCATCAAAATTCTCCCGTGGATCAGTGATCGATGATCTAATTCTATTAATAAAGTGTGTTATTCTAAAAGAATGTGTTAAGAACAATATTTAGAAAGCAACGTCATGATCTTCACTACAAAGCTAATCCATCGGAATTCGGTAAAAGAAAATTGGAACCAAAATTCAATAATTTTCTAATTATTTTTTATCCCTAGGTTTCTTGAAGAACAAATAAAAAAAGGGAGCAGGACACGCGCATCCCCTGAATAAGCAGAAGCGTGAAAAATAAATACATAGAAAGAAAAGATAATATCCCTGACTATGAGATCTCATCTCTGCACAAAATCAACATGTATAATTTTATCCCTAAGAATTGAGTGAAAATATAGGATCTTTTTAACTTTCTCGAATTTGTGCATTGTGTCACATATATGATCATATTGAGAAAATAAGAGCAAAACAACCCCAATTATCTCCCATAAAGCGCTCATGACAAAGACAGTGAAGAAGCATGTGAACTAAAAACGACAAATACTCTAAAAAATATATTACCTCTCTATAATCAATCATAATGCTTGTTCCCAGAGATTCAATCTTTAAGAGCAGCAAATACAAGGTAAAATACCACCATTATCGTCGGCAAATAACTCCAAGTTTTGCCCTAAACTCGTATACCTCACACCAACTCTCTAATTACAAAAAATAAATCAGATAGAAAAATAAAGCCCTAATAGAAATTAATGGAAAAAAGAATAAGATTTCGGCGAAAAGAGAAACAGACCTGAAAGTTGTAACACCCAACTGCGAAGATGAAGAGATATGAAAAGAATATTATTTGAGAGGACAAATTAAGAACCCGAGAAAACCAACATTTCTTGTTGTGGCTTGGAAGAATCTGCGTTTAGAATTGTGTTGAGTTGTTAATTGAAATTACAATTTTACCCTTGAACTAAAATTATAGTTATGCCATTGGTCGACCACACTTGGCTTTTCTATATAATAGAAATTAAAGGTCAACAATATTAAAAACTCTGCACAACAGCTAATTAGCAGGCAGGTATCTAATTCTGAGAATGCAAGTCTATAGCAAGTTCCATTGTACATACCAAGATAACAATAGGCATAAAACTGAGCAAACTAGCACTAGCAAGCATGGCCTATAGAATAGTGTTGTGAAAATCAAAATGGTAGTAAGACATGCAACTATAGTACAATGTTGAGGCTTGCAAGTAACATAGAAATATACAGTTTGAAAGGTTCAGGATTCACATAGACATGATCATTTTAAGAAAGTAAGCAAGTTGAAAGTTGTATGTATGAGTGACTTAGCATGAAGAGGAAAAAATACATTTGGAATAATTTCTGGGCAAATATGAATTACTAGTAAGTTTTAACACAAGAATCCAAAGCAGAGTATGAAGATACACTCACACCTGGCATTGATCAGATTTAACATGCGAACCAGGCAAACATACAAAGAGCAGGAATTATTTTAGTTAACTACTCATGATTTCAAGAGTAGAACCTAAATAGAATTAGGACATTAAAACTACAGAGAGACATTAAGGAAAACATGATTGAAAACAAAGGTAGCACAATAGAAGGATCACAGAAGTTCAAGTAATATTTAAGAGGGCCAGAGCTTTATTGTACATAGAAAAGAACAAGCTACCCATCTAGAAGCTTTGGACTTAGGTAATATCAGAACACACAGAATGGTAGAAGAAACCTCATCAAGATTGACAGTCAGTAGAACATGTGATAATCATACAACATTAGAAATTTCATAAACAGCAGGGAAACTGAGCAAAACAATAGTGGCACCCACAATTCACATAAGCATAATCATATAGGAGGGAAGTAATTTGAATTGTAAAGATAAAGAATACTAACCAGTTGCAAAGATAAACGAGCAAAAGAGTGAGGAACTTAACATCTCAGTAGTGATTCAGCAGCAACAATTGAAGGAAGACAATGAAACCTCAAATCCCCACTGCTTTAGAGTTCACAAGAGCCTCGAGAAGGGCTCCGAGCAGTACTTGCACCAGAGGAGGTCGTTTAATAGTATTATGGCCTTGGCTTTTAACCGGCCAAGAATTCAACAGTTTCAGAAAGTATTAGAGTGTAACAGAGTAAGTGAATGTCTGAAAGAGGAGAATAGTGAGAGTAATAGCAGTAAAAAGAAATGAGGTTCCTTCAAAGGGAAAATTGGGGAGGGGTTATATAGCGGTAGAAATTGAATAATCAAACATGAAAAAGAATAAATCAAACACGAATAAATCAAAATTGCGAACCCTAGTTGAGTCCAATGGCCATGAATCTAGTCGGAAATGCAAGAATCGTTCATTGTAGAGTATATATAGATGAAACAACGGTCAGATCTTCACAAAA
This sequence comes from Nicotiana otophora, assembly GCA_000715115.1. Classification (NCBI taxonomy): domain Eukaryota; kingdom Viridiplantae; phylum Streptophyta; class Magnoliopsida; order Solanales; family Solanaceae; genus Nicotiana; species Nicotiana otophora. Next base: position 28,206 of record AWOL01S0008568.1, read on the forward strand.
TTAGAGCCAAATCAGGCCCATCCTGAAAGGTAGAATTTACCAAAGTTAGGTAAATACTAATTAATACCATGAACGCGTGAGTAGTAGTAGAATAAGGTAAGAGAATCACCAAAGGATTCCATATTGGGGCCGGATTCAAAGAGGATTTAGAGATACAGCGGCTGGGGTTTGTAAAGAAAAAGAGAGGAATAAAGAGAATAGAGGCGGCTGAAGTGGGGAATGGGTCTCTAGGGTTAGTGGGGAGGGATATATGGAAATGGGTCAGCTTAATTTGGGTCGTTGATCATTTGAGATCAACGGCCAAGATTGAAAGGAGAGCGGGGCGGGTTAAAGTCGGGTCGCAATTGGTTTTTGAAGAGGGTTGTTTGGTCTTGGGCTGTTGAAGAGTGATTGGGGATGGGCCAAATGTTTTGGGCCTGTTTTTGGTCCGAAATTTAGCCTAAAATTAGGCTAAGAATTAAATAAACAAAATTGTTTAAATAAAATAATTAATAAATAGTAAAATATTACTTATGAAATAAAATGATTGAAAATAATAACTTAACATTATAAAAATATAAAAATGCTATTTTAGCATGAATAATGTAATAAATGTAATTATGCATAGCTTATAGGCTATTATTGTAAAATTATGGAAATAGCCTTAAAATATAAATATAATTATATAAAATGAAGTAAAAATTATTATGAAATATATATGTGAAAGCAAATAATAAATTAGGATGATTAAGTCATCATAAAATAATTTAAAGGGGTAATTAATACATATTCAAGTAATTTAAATGCAAGAAAAATAATTTTAAAGTTTTAAACATTACGGAAAATTATAGAAAATACTTATATGGCTCTTGTAAATTGGTGATAATGCAGGAATGATATTATAAAAGCATATATGACATTTATAAAAACATAAGGGCAAAATTGGGTATCAACACTTTATACAACCTGAAAGTTTCCACTGCCTCAAGTGGGTCTCAAAGGTAGATGTTTGCGCAGTCTTGCGAAAACGTGAATATCTCTTTACTCCGATGTCGTATCGATGAACTGATTAGTTTATTTGAAACTAGACTCGTAGACCTTCAATTTGGCGGGTGTATGACCCCATAACTCAAAGTATATTGGGAGAAAAGTTCTGTGACAGTAGACCAAAACTTTAGTAAAATTATGAAAGTAACTTGTAATAACTTTTGCCGACTTTTGTTTTACAAAATGTTTGACTTCTACACATAACATACGAATAATATATGATTCAATTACCTTAAAACACGACATCTTTTGAATATTAAGCATACCTAATTTTACCCAAAGAATACGTATTATAACATCTTTGATTCGTTTAGCCTCTAACCCTCACGATACTTCTTTAACACCTGTTTTAACTCATCATTATTTTTGTAAAGATCCTTAAACTCTCCGGCTTATATTGATTTACTTAAGACGCATTCCAATATGAAAGTACGTGGTGTAATAATTTACTCATTACACAGTAGTTTTCTCTTCTTTATTTTTGGGGTGGGGTGTTGGGGGT
>AWOL01S0008568.1:68694-82003 GCA_000715115.1 Nicotiana otophora
GCTCGCAGGCCCCAACCTAGTCATCAATCTCTCCAGCCTCTCGGGCTCACAAATCTCATGCCAATCAGCCCAAACAATAATAACATGACATGACAATAAAGGATAACAGAGACTGAGATATGATATGCGAATGAATAAATATGACTAAGTATGTACCTGCAATTTAAGTAAATAACTCAACAGCAGAGATGACCTCAGTGGGTCCCAACAGAATAAGCATATAGCCTAAAGATGATTTCTAACATGATTCACAGCTCAATTTCTCTAATACATAGAAATTTCATGGATAGAAACAAGATTAGGTAACTACACAGTATCATAGAATCAACCGAATCATAATTCACACGGTGCAAAACCACACACCCGTGACCTAACATGTGCATCACCTCAACACAAAATACATAACATGTATGTTCAGGGATTCATACTCTGAGCACCAAGTTTAGAAGTGTTACTTACCTCGAATAAGCTGAATCAATACTGAGCAAACCAAACAATACTCTAGAAACACCACCCTGCATGTACCGACGTTCAAACGGCTCGAAACTAGCTAAAAACAACTCAAGAACATCAAATAATGACAAAGGAAACAAACCCAATCGATAAAGGTTGAAGCTTTAACCAAAAGCCCAAAGTCAACTAAAAAGTCAAACCTGGGCCCGCACCTCGTAACCCGACAAAACTCACAAAATCTGACTACCCATTCAATTACGAGTCCAATCATACTAGTTTCACTCAAATCCAACTCTGAAGCGATGTTCAAAACTTAAAAATTCACTTTATGAAATTTTAGACAAAACTCGCAAATTTCACTTTAAAATCATCCATCATATGCCAAAAATGAAGATGGGTTCATGAAATATAACTAAAACCGAGTATAGAACACTTACCCTAATCCATGTGATGAAAATCGCCCAAATTCGAGCTCGCCAACTGAAAATATGACCAAATAAATAAACCCTCGATTTTATATGCTCCTGCTCAGCTGTTCTGCCTTATTTCTTATGCCAAACGATCCCGAAACTTGCTTTTGATGCCTCCAATGGATTTCTCGTGAACTTCCAGTCAAGTTAGGCTTTAGAATCACTCCATTTGACCCTATAATGAAGGAGATATATTGGTTTAAATATTTGAAAATAGCGCAGATTTTTAAAAACAAATTCAATGGTAATTTCATAATTAACCTGACAAAGCTGGCAACCCAATTCTTAGTAAAATGACCATAAACTCCTTGTACGATGTCCAAATTCGACGGTTCTTTTTGATATGGCTCCGTAATTACGATCTGGATCTAATGCCTCAATGAAAAGAGAAATTGGAGCTCATTTGCTTAATGTGGTACCATTTATGCTTGAAGAAACGACGCCAATACATAAAAAAACGAGCGCAACAAAACCCAAACCTATCTGAAACTCACCCGAGGCCCTCGGGACCCCGTCCGGACATACCAACAAGTCCCATAAAATAACACGGACTTACTCGAGACCTCAAATCATACATAACAATATCAAAACCACGAATCGCACCTCAAATCATACTTAATAAACTTTTGAACTTTCAACTTTCAAAATTCGTGACGAACCACATCAAATCAACTCGGAATGACCTAAAATTTTATACATAAGTCCCAAATGACATAAGGAAGTTATTCCAAATTTTGGAATAATAGTTCGAACCCGATATCATCAAAGTCAACTCTCGATCAAACTTATAAACATTCCAAACCTTCAAATTTCTAACTTTTGCCAAATAGCGTCGAAACCTTCTAGAAACAACCGAATGCAAATCTGGGCATACTCCCAAGTCCAAAACCACCATTCGGACCTAACGTAACCATAAAAACTCCAATCCAGGGTCAAATACACAAAAATTAAACTTGGTAAACTCTTCCAACTTATAGCTTCAAACATGAAATTCATTCTTCCAAACTAATTCCAAATCACTCGAAAACCAAAACCGACAATACACACAAGTCATAATACATTATGCGGAGCTACTCATGCCCTCAAATAACCGAGAGAAGTGCAAATACTTAAAACGACCTGTCGGGTCATTACAGAAGAACAGGGTAGCTGATCTATTAGCAAAGGAAGGAGCAAGAAAAGAACTTTTTGGGAGAACAACCATGCTGACAGTTCCTCCGGTGTTTGCAAATGAAGCTTTTGGGCAGACATCCTAGGAACTATATTTTCAAGAAATATTTTGGAATGTAATATTAACACTATGGAACAAAACTTAGGGGATACTATATACCCTTCTGATGATGTACCTATTGCATCTTAGTTGCTAATATAATCACCCCTTAAACAAAACAAAAACAATCCGGGCAAAATACAAAATTGATCGCTTTGTCAAAAGATATATTACATTAGCTAGCCAAAAAGTATATAAAATATGTATACTATATATATAATATACATATATACAAAAATATATATATTTATCTGCTATTATTTTTGGGAACGGTTAAAAATATATATTTCTCTAAAATCTTTAATCATGGACTTGATCATTTATCAGAACATGTGTATGATTAATATTATATTGCTTTGAATACGATAAAGCATTAATAATATTACTCGGGTTATATAAGATATAACTTACAGAAATGTCCCAAATAAGTCTCAACTTACCAACTTCTAGCCATTAGTCATAGACTTACCAAAATTAGCCATTTCTGTATCAATTTCGGGCCAATTCGCCATGTTTCCGCTATCCCTTGTGGAGTTCCATACGATGCGAACCAACCCTTTTACCATCACAGCTTCTTCCCCCACCTTCCGTACTTCAACAATGACGGTCCTTTTGATACTTCTGGTGCGATGACTAATATGATAGCTGTAATGCCATTACTGCAATCACCGGCCGAGATCTTCATCTGGCCTCATCAGTCCTATTGATATTGGAAGATAAGATAAGTTCAGGTAGCAACAACAACAAACCCAGTGGATTCCAAAATCTAAGCAAAAAAGGAACTTTTTTAATAGGTATAGTTGAAATTCATTGGAAATATATAAAATATTTGGGGAAGATTAGAGGTGATTTGGACTGGTAGTTCAAAAAATGCTTCTGCGACACGTGTATCAAACATGCATCACGTATGTGTCTCACACACAGGTATACATGTGATACATAATTGATCAGAAATATGATACATATGTGATACACAAATGATACACAGTGTGATACATATATTATTTTTTTCATGTTCAGTTTTTACTTAGAATTTTCAATTCAAACCATCTCAAAACTTCACCAAATCATGCCAAAACTGAGATTCAAGCTCCTTAAAATGTACCCAATCTATTCTAATAACACTCACTCAAAAGAAAGCAAAAATTTGATCTTTTTTTCTACAAATAGCTAATTGGCTAATATTAGTATTTTTTTATGAATTAGCTAATTTTGGTAATGAGCTACTTATAAATTGACATAACTGGTAGTTTCCCTAATTTAAATTCAACATAATTTTATAAATAATTGAGACAACCCTAACAAGGAAACATACACAAAAAACGTTATCTATAAAGAAGAATTAAATATTATACTACCACACTGAATATTTATACACTATAAATAAGATACTTTCTAACTTAACTAAATTGATCATCTTTGTAGGTCAAGACGATATCATTTTGAATTCAAATATTATGTTAACTAATAACACTAATTTTTAGCATTTAAATGATTGTTGTATTTTTATCATGTTAATTACTTTACAATGATCATTTCATCTTGTAAATAATTTGTTACTAAATTGAGTTAGTTGTTCTTTCGTATAGAAGTTCTGACTAAAAATTTATGTGCAACGCACGTACATAGTAACCAGTCTATACTATATTAAAAGCACGAAAAACCTATCAAAATGTCGTTCGCTTTTTTTACCCTTTAAAAGTAGGTTTCACATTGGATAAAATTATAATTGTAACATAATTATTTTTTTAATATTTAAAATTTTCAAATCACCAAAATATTAGTTATTAAATATTTTCTTATTTAAATTATATAGAAATCCTAATATTTAAGAACATAATTCACGTAAGAAATTCATATCTTTAGAATTATGATCCTTATTAAATAGATATCCAAGACCAGACGCTATCCATGTATTTTCATTCTTCCTAATTTTTCTTTTAATAAGAACATTGATTGTGTATCATTAATTTCTAAACCTAATTAAATAGACTATACAAGATCAGATGTTAGGTTTATGCTTTTATTTTCATTAAATAAGAATAACATAAATTATTATAATTATTATTATTATTACTATAATATTTAAAAAGTACATTAAATAATAATTCGAACAAATTACTAACAAAATATTTAAGAATACAATAGGAAGAGGGAATGAGAGAGGAAGAAAAGTGATTGATAAGAGACAATGACACTAATGATTTTACAAACACATATCTCAAAAAGTGAAAATCAAGTTAATTCTTTTTTCCGGTTTGATAATAATTTTTTTACGCTTTGATAATCATTCTTATTGAATAAATTATAATAACAATTAAATATCTAAAATTACGGATGAGCTGATATGAAGAATTTGAATCAACCAAAAATAAATGTTTCCTTAATGTTGAGAACACATAATTAAGTCTTTGAATTAATTAATTAGCAAAAAAATCTAATGTAATTATTTTTTAAATTTCTTATATAAGTAAAATTATTTTCAAGTTGGCAAATCTCTTAGCATACAGAAATTGCTTTTGATAATGTCACGACTCAAAAACCACTATAGGTCGTGATAGCATCTAACATTGGCACTAGGCAATCTAATGGTGAACTACCAACTAAAGTGTTCATTTTATGATTTTTAAAATCATGAATCATATTAGATAAAAAAATTAATGCATTAAAATCGTAGATACATACAATTTATATAAAACATAAAGTAAGAGTGTGCCAATGTCAAACAAAATCATAAACGAATTCTAGGATATCCCCAAAATCTGGTGTCACAAGTGCATGAATGTCTACTAAAGAGTGCCATAATAGTACAACATTTGTCTGGAGTATAAAATAGACAGGATAAAATAAATAATACGATGGAGACTCTGTGGGCTGCGGTGCGTAGCATGAAAAGCAGCTCACCATAAGGTCCCCTCAGCAGTTGCGTCTACATGCCGAGATGACCACCAAATGAACCTGTCAGATCCTGCACATATAGTGTAGAAGCATAGCATGAGTACGTAATCCGGAGAAGTAATGACGAGAGGTCGACATCGACACTTACTAGTGGTCCAATAAATAAAATGCAGGAATCATAAATAGGCACGAAATACAAAAGGATCAATAGAATAAGGAACAGTAGATAAGGAAATATGTTAACAAATATTATCAGTTTAAATGTCCCCAAGGGCCACATGCTATCTCACAAATAGGAACCATCAATTAGATATTCGATCACAGGTTATAAAGAGAATATTATGTAATTCCCAAGTTTAATTAAGAGGGTAATCTCGTGGTTATTTGGACTCTTAGCGATTTTACGCACGAATTATGCCGAGGTCGTACGGCCCGATCCATGGATGCACATATATTGTCGAGGAATTCGCCCGATCCACGGGAAAGGAAGAAACTTATCGAATTGCAAGTCACGTTCTTACAACACAGGTAAATGAGCATAAAGTAAACATGGCTTTTACCGTTTATCAAATATCTCTCCAAACAACTCAAGGCGATAAAGCTCAGCCTAGTATATTTTCAAATCAATTTCGATTATAAATTCACTTAATTAAGCTAGCAAAATGAGTTCAAATAAATTAAATATTACATGATAAAGTCCTAAATCTATCCGGACATAAACATGCTTTTATCTACGTACGGACTCTCGTCACTTCATGTGTACGTAGCACCCACAACTAATAGCGCATAACAATCTTAATACCTACCGGGTGGTTTCCCCCTCACAAAGTTAGATAGGAGACTTACCTCGCTTCGAAGTTTCAATAACCGGCTCCAATGCCTCTCTAACTCCTCAATTCAAAGCCAAACGATTCGAAACTAGTCAAACAACATGCAAACCAATAATATACTCCAACACTCATAATTGATTAATTTATAACAATTTCTAACTCCGCTCGAAAAGTTAACAGAGTCAACCCTCGGGCCCACGTACCCGGATTCTGAAAATTCTTGAAGATAATCATTACCTATAACACCACGAACTCAAATATATTATTTATTTCTAATTTCATATCCAATTTTGTGGTCAAAATCCAAAAATACCAAATTCTAAGTTTCTTCAAAAATCTCACAATTCTTAATAATTTCTATGTTTAAATTCTTATAGAATCCATATAATTAACTTACAATATATGGGAATTACTTAACTTCGCAATAGATGACGAAAGTCTCTTGTTGAAGAGCTCCAAAAATCGCCCAAACCATGTAAGAAGTGGAAGAAATGAGCCAAACCCCGAAATAAAATAAGTCTGCCCAGCAATTCCCTTCTTCGCGATCGCGGACAAGCCCTCGCGATCGCAAAGACCAACCTCGACCAGCCGCCAAATCGATCTTCGCAAACGTGGTAGTCAACTCCACAGTCCCCACATGCACGTGACCAAACCCCCGTGAACGTGTAGGACAAATCACTTGGTGCCCCTTCCCGCCTAACCTTCTACGCGATCGCGGCCTCTCCCCCGTGATCGCGATACACTGCCGCCCAAAGCTTCGCGAACGCGAAGTACAAACTGCCTAACACCCAAGAGACCTTCGCGAACGCAACTCTTTCTTTGCAATCACGAAAAAGGAAGCACTAGACACTAGAAACAGCAGTCCAAACATGGCAAAATGGCCCGTAGCCCATCCGAAACTCACCCGAAGCCTTCGGGACCACATCCAATCATACCAACTAGTCCCAAATTATGACACGGACCTGATCAAGGCATAAAATCACCCAAACAACATTCAAACTACGAATCGACGATAAAGATCCTTCTTTTAACTTTCACACATTCAAACTTCGACGAACGCATCCAAATCATATCTAAACATTGTGGAATGATGCCAAACTTTACGTACAAGTCACAAATCATGATACGAACCTATTCCAAGGTTCAAAACCCCAAACGGATTTCGATAACACCAAAGTCCACTTCAAACCAAACTTAAAAAATTCTAAAACCTTCAAAATGCCAACTTTTCACACTAAGCGTTGGAATGATCCCGAGCAACCCGATACTCAATCCGAACATACGCCCAAGTCCGAAATCATCATACGAACCTACTGGAACCTTCAAATCCTGATTCTGAGGTCGTATACGCAAAAGTCAAACCTTGGTCAACTCTTCCAACTTAAAGCTTCTGAATTGAGAATTTTCCTTCCGAATCAACTCAAATTTCCCGAAATTCAATTCTGACTATGCGTACAAGTCATAAAACATGAAGTGAAGCAACTCGAGGCCTCAAACCGCCGAACGACGCGTTAGAGCTCAAAATGACCGGTCGGGTCGTTACATTCTCCCCCACTTAAACATACGTTAGTCCTCGAACGTGCCAAGAACTGCTCCGGAGTTGCCCAAAATCGTTGTTTAAAACCTCATGCACTTACCCGTGCCACCACAACCCACATGGGCACACTTGCTCGAGCCCGACCGATGATCCTTCCTGCTACCTTAGAATACAAGGCTTAGAGCCAAATTCCAACATCTGGAATTCTCTATGAGACCTAATTCTGACATACGAGCACCGTATCAATCTCAACTCGTTGTACCAAATACGATCATGCACCCATGCTGAAACCACACCATACACCACATAATTCGTATGCCCATAATAATATCCTCAAATCGTAGAAGTTACAAATTTACTAACCTGATTCCCGTAGTATACCTCATAACACACATAAGCCTTGATCCAACCCTCGCGATACTGCAACGATGAAAGCGACATGTAGAAGCTCATAACCTCCTGCCAAATCAATGACTCATGAAGTCTCTCCGTTTGACAAACACCATTGCCTCATTTTGAACTAAACAGTGATATTTTCTCTTCAATATACCTTGCATAAATCCGATCGCACTGATTTCAGGTTCAATAACCTTGTCTCACCCAGTACAAGCTGCTCGGGCAATAAGCCACCTCAAACACCGTCTAAAATCTCATATGATGTCATTAATGTTCCAACGAGCTACAACTCGAATATGACCCACAAGGAAGAATGAACTCTGGAAAAGAACTACCCAGCCCGCATAATGAATAAAACGGCTAAATAGATTCAATGAACGTATCTCAAAGATGAAAGGCACACCAAATAAGCATAAGGAACCGTACTCAATATCTCACTGTTGCGGCATACAACCTGATCCACACATAATACCCTTGGCGGCGTGCCACCCGGTCTACACATAACAATCAATAAGGAAATACCCATCAAGCCATAATGCACATACCCACGAAATATCTAAATATCAACCACAATCACGCCAAGTGCATAATCACAACCCTGGGGAGGCGGATAGCTCCATATGCTACAAAAGCCAAGCTCGACTAAGGTGCATCAAACAACTAACATCTGAAAAGCTATCTCACTCATATAATACCACAAGCTACGTCGGATCACCACACACACGCGAATAATTAAGCCGCCTCACAAAGCATATGGCATAAAAAGAGTAGCACCTGAAAAGACGATGCTAGGAATTTCATCCGCTATTCCTGAAGAATCATCCATAAGCAATGCTGTGCTGAATGAACATATCCGACCTGATGTAGAGCATACATTCACATTAGATCTACCAACGGACCTCAAGCCGATTCCGATCATCCCATACTAGGCTAATAAGCCTTCAAAGATCCACAATGAACCTATTCATGACACATACGAGCAGTCGTCTAACCTGGAACAAACATCCACGGTCCACAACCAAAGTAATAGAGAGTCTCTCAATCATAAATTCTCCAATCACCGACAGTACCAGAATTGTCATACCCGATTACAGTCTCTACCACTTAAATGACCAACATGTCACACTTACACAATCATTTGTGGAGGTTACTCCCACAACCTACTGCACCAGGTAGCAAAATCAACACAACCATGGCTACCAACCCTATTATTTGTGTAATGCCAATTAAGAATCCACAAACCAATGCACAATGCCTCTTCCACAGAACACTATTCTCAACCAACATTAAGATAATGCCAGCTTACTCTGAACATTGGAAATCCTCCCCCGCTCCTCCGAGCTCGTGATATTCTTATCAAAACCAAATCGCAACCTTGATCCTCAACTTCCAATTTCCATACCACTCACTACACCTAACATGTTGTTATGCAAGAATACGAGAATTTCTACATAACTCATGAACCGCTAGTAGAATAAACACTTCATCGGCTAGAAGCCTTTCACTTAACTCATTTTAGAAGATGAATCACAACATATAACCAACTTCTCATAACCACAAAAGACACAGAACTTAAGTCGCATTCTAAGCCGCCATAACTCTTCCAGGATCCATTTACACATGACCAAGCCATTAGAATCAAACACCTCCAAATTTATCAATTCATAATGTTTGTCAAGCCCGCACGTACAACCACGAATCACCTGTATAGCCTTAACACACCATATGAACTGATCATCTCCACAACCTTGTTGATTCAAACCATTAGTAACTGACTCAACTTCAGCCAGTTTACTCTCGACTTGCCTTCAAAATAATAGTTCTATTCCACACACAACAAACCTCGAACAACACTCATCCCGAGTGACCCAAATTACGAGACCGCATCGTCTCAACACCCATAAGCCATTTGTACTCTCCACATGCACTCAATAGTATCTCTAACTGATACACCTATTCTGACAGATCTTATACGAATCTGAAGATGTTTCCTTCCATCCCTCTAACATCGCACCGCAGACCCCGGTGCTAACCTAGAAGCACTTCAAGTCCCTTTCATAATCCAAAATCTTAAGACATCGCACTTAAATTTTTGAACCCACTAGAACCATTATCGAGAGTCACCCACTCTGACCCGGTCCCAAATATACAACTAAACTCTAGTGCTCTGCTAGAACATAAACACTTCCAAGGAAGCAGCCAGATGAATTCTTTTTCTTGCACATCACATCCACAAGAAGCATAAATTCTGAGTCATCCCAACATCTGCACATGAATCGATAAGGTGAAATGTAGCACATATACATCAAATTCCTTGCCCAAGATACCCTTGGTGTTTTCTTTTCTTGGTCATAACTGATCCACCAATGTACCGATAATCAGAAACTGTACATGCTTACAACCATGTGACCCAATCGTAGACGGGGGGGGGGAGGGGGGGTCCCCCACTTAGCTTTAGGCTATAATCACATAAATCCTGAATCCAGAACCACTCCTCCTTCCCAGTTACCATGATCTCGCACCGTCGGCCCGCTAAATTTCTTGCAATTGCTTGTTAAACTTTCCATAAACATTCTGAATTATCAGCCACAATCGCACATCTGACCTTCTGTTGGGTAGTAAGTAGAACTCTTCGTAGGAACTTCATCAAAACCATCCATCCGCTAACGCTCTCACAAGAGATATCCCACCTGTAGAATTCCATATCGACATATTCCACGACGTTGCCCTGGGTATAACTACCACGAAATTAGTAAACCCTCCCGAGTCTATGCTCGCCCGCCATCTGTAAGAGTCCATTCATTCCCCATTAGCATTAACTGAAGGTCCAACAATATGTTCCAAAAATCGAAGTCATGTTGCATCCCAAAACGATAATCAAGCTTCCACACCCCTCTCCGTTTCCGAGAAAACTCATTTTCGTCATATTCAAACTTCCTCAGTAGCCACCATTCCAAATGAAATTCATAGACTTAGTCATTGTCCACCATGGTCTCCAAATCACTCTAAACTTTCTCAAAGCATGTGGCTATCCTACCATAGAATCCATACGCTACTCTGCCACTCCCACTTCGGCTAAACCATCTCTTTAGGAAACTTCTCAACCTCTGATGTTCATACTTGACTTGCTAGCAATTCAACCACCGTGAGACACCTCCCACCATGTCCTTCTTCCTCCTTTGCTACCAAAATACTACCTCAAATCATAATCCATCTTTTTAGCACCCGAACGGATAAATTACCACCAACTCTGAGCCTCTATAAGATCGTCTCCCTCGAGCCATCAACATTAGAAACACTGATTCGACTCTAAAGCCTCCATACACCTCCATCTATGATAACCGCTGCTTAGGAACCTTTCCACAACATCCTGCCCCGAAGACAAATCAAAGGAGACCATAACACCAATGAGCCTTAATGTGTTCCAACAAGGACGATGACACCACACCCCAATGAGAATTTCACCACGTTCAAAAATATCAAGTCTCGCTACTCCGTCAACTAAGGCCTGATCATCCATAGTCTAATTTCCTTTCCTCCGCTGGAATTAAATGTCGAACCTCTAAATCATGAACCGAGAAATCCTCTTTTCGAGTCATTTACTGCAGCGACACATAAATAAGCACCCTACCACTTATACCAATACTGTGCTATAATAACGCATGCACATCATAATACACAGTGCATAGCCTCAAAACCATAGGAAGCACTAGTACTAGGCTGAAACTATAGAGTACTCTTCCACAAGGCGACGATAATAGCACGCTCGAATACGCAGGAAAAAACATCCTGCACCACAACTGCAATACCACTACAACTCCTCGATTCCCAATTGATAATGAGTGCTCAACATCGTATAAGAATGAGTAGGATGGAAATGAAGGCATAAGCTTAAATAGAATCAAACCACATGACGGAGAATCAAGAAGGGAAGTGCTCCTAACAGCTCTGTAGCCTCTCAAAGATAAGTACAGACGTCTCTGTACCGATCCGGAAGACTCTACTAGACTCGCTCATGACTCGTGAGGCCCAAGTGAACCTAGGGCTATGATACCAAGCTGTCATGACCCTAAACCCACTATAGGTCGTGATGACGCCCAATGTCGCCGCTAACCAAGCCAACGGTGAACTACCAACTAAATTATTCATTTTATTATTTTTGAAATCATGAATCTTATTAGAAAAAGAAATTAATGCATTAAAATCGTAGATACATACAATTTAAATAAAACATAAAGTAAAAGTGTGTCAATGTTAAAAAAAACCATAAATAAATTTCAGGACATCCCCAAAACCCGGTGTCACAAGTGCATGAGCGTCAACTAAAGAGTGTCATAATAGTACAACATCTGTCTTCAGTATAAAATAGATAGGATAAAGTAAATAATACGATGGAGACTATGTGGGTTGTGGTGCGTAGCATGGAAAGCATTTTACGATAAGGTCCCCTCAATAGTTGCACCTACGCGCCAAGATGACCACCAAATGAACCTGTCAGATCTTGCACGTATAGTGCAGAAGCGTAGCATGAGTATTTAAATCAAAACATACCCAGTAAGTATCTAGCCTAACCACAAAGAAGTAGTGACGATAAATAAAATGCAGGGATCATAAATAGGCATGAAATACAACATGATCAATAGAATAACGAACAGTGGAGAACGAAATCTGTTAACAAATATTATCAGTTTAAATGTCCCCAATAGCCACATGCTATCTCAACAAATAGGAATCATCAATTAGATATCCGATCTCAGGTTATAAAGAGAATATTACGTAATTCCCAAGTTTAATTAAGAGGGTAATCTCATGGGTATTCGAACTCTTAGCGATTTTACGCATGAATTATGCTGAGGTCGTTCGGCCCGATCCATATAGTCCTGTACATACACTGCCGAGGTTGCCATGGATGCATCTCATATATACATAGACTGCCGAGGCATTCGGCCCGATCCACATAAAAGGAAGAAACTTATCGAACTGCGAGTCACGTCCTTACAACACAGGTACATGAGCATAAAGTAAACATGGATTTTACCGTTTATAAAATACCTTGCGAAACAACTCAAGACTATAAAGCTCGGCCTAATATATTCCCAAATCAATTTCAATTATAAATTCACTTAATTAAGCTAGCAAAATGAGTTCAAATAATTTAAAGATTACATGATAAAGTTCTAAGTCTACCTGGACACAAATATGCTTTTAGCTATGTATAGACTCTCATCACTTCATGCGTACGTAGCACCCACAACTAGTAGAACATAACAATCTTAATACCTATGGGGTGGTTTCCCCCTCACAAAGTTAGATAGGAGACTTACCTAGCTCTGAAGTTCCAATAACCGACTCCAATGCCTCTATAACTCCTCAATTCAAAGTCAAACGATCCGAAACTAGTCAAACAACATGCAAACCAATAAAACTATACTCCAACACTCATAATTGATTAATT
>AWOL01S0008569.1:0-10397 GCA_000715115.1 Nicotiana otophora
CTTTCCTTAAATTACTACAACATTCCGGAAATTCTAGCAATCCCAATCTATTTTGAGACATAAGAAAATTGAACACAAATTAGGAAGCTATTCATGGTTGCATCTCATTTGAGCATTTTATCACACACTAGGTGTGCAAATTTGGCTACAAGGTTCTTCTACACGATTTCCTTCACTCCTCAACCCAATCTTTACTTATTTTAGCTCAACAATCTTCCCATAATCCTAATTGGTACAAGCATGAATAATTAGTACTCTTACACCAAGAATCATGCTCCCAATCACCCATATTTTACCCAAACTCGAAATTGAAGACTAGGGGTTTGAATCTTACCTCTTGAGTGAAGATCTTGTGAGATTTCCTTGTTGGATTTCAAGTCTTGAACAAGATCTTTATGAACAAAACAATTCATCTACTTCCTCTATCTAGAACACTCTTACATCTCTCGAAAATATCAGGTTTTCGCTCAAGGAATGACTTACCCCCTCTCTCTACCCGGTCTTGGGGTTATTTAATGGTCTCCTACATGTACGACCGTTCACCTGGGCAAGTGGTCATGCATCTAGCCGCACACACAATGCAGAAACTCCCAAATATGCGCGGTCGTGCATCTGGGCACGCATATGATATAGGTCTAGTAAAATGGCCATACATTTCTGTAGATATATCCAAATGACAAACGGTTTGATGCATTGGAAACTAGATCAAAGCACTTTAATTTTATAGGTATATCACCACCTACGTCATTATATGGAGGGATTTCTATTCATTTGAATTCGGGTCTTTTACCAATTGAAACATCGTTTCCACTTAATGTATCCAACTTGTTGCACACAAGTTCATGCCATGCACAAAACTCCCTAGTATGTTCAAACACACCTTAACCATACATTATCAATTCAAAATTATATGTATCTATCCCATAGGTCTCCTTTAATACTCAAATATGTTATTCCCAAATACCGTTGGCGCACTTTAAAATCTTAAATCATTGGGAAATGTTTACGTGGCCTACATTGACTTTTTGATATCAGGGTCAAATTCCAATTCTGAAAATCTGAATAGGTAAGTTATGTCATTTATGACTTGTGGGCAATATTTGAGGTCAATCGGGGTTGAATTGATATGTTTCGGCATCATATGTGGAAGTTGGAATTTGTTAGTTTTCATTAGGATTGAATTGGGTATGATTTGTGTTTTTAGCATTGTTTGATGTGATTTGAGGCTTCGACTAAGTTTGTATGATATTCTAGGACTTGTTGGTATATTTATTTGAGGTCCCGGGAGTCTCGGGTATGTTTCGGATGGCTAACGAATCAAATTTTGGACTTGGAGTTTTGCTAAAGATTTTCTGTTGCACAAATTGGAAAGCTGTAATTTTTGTGCTATGCGATCGCATAGGTATGTCTACGATCACGAAGCTGTTGGACATCAATACTATGTGAACGCGTGGATTAAGCCGCGTTTTCATATTGTGAAGGAGGGAACTAGAAATTTCACATGATGTGTTATGCGACCAGAGTAGGTAGTGCAGGGACTCCAGATACCGAGGGTACTACCAGTCTAGCCAGTTGCAGCTGCTCAGGACCATGTGAGTTTTATTATGAACAACGAGGAGAATAAGAGATCAGAGAGATTTGGGAGACTCCATCCTCCATCATTCAGTCGAACTGAGTTAGAGGATGCTCGAGATTTCTTGGACAGGTGCTAGCAGATTCTTCGTACACTGGGTATTCTGGAGACCTGTGGGGTCTCATTTACTACCTTTCAGCTTACCGGAGCAGCCATCAAATAGTGGGAGGCTTATGAGAGGAGCAGACTAATTGGTGCAGCACTGCTTTCATGGCATGAGTTCTCAATTCTCATTTTTTAGAAGTTTTTGCCATAGACCCGTAGAGGGGAACTACGCAGGCAGTTCTAATAGCTCTATCAAGAGGACATGTCAGTTACCTAGTATGAGATGACGCTTTCAGACTTGGCTCGTCATGCAGTCTGGTTGGTTCCCACTGAGAGGCAAAATATTAGGAGGTTCATTAATGGCCTCAACCAGCAGTTTTGTTTTGTTATAATTCTAGGGAATGTAGCAGGTGCTAAGTTCGACGAGGTGGTCGATAGAGTTCGACACCTAGAAATGGTCCATACTCAAGAGCGTGAGGAGAGGGAGGCCAAGAGGTATCGTGGTACAGGTAATTCCAGCGGTGTTCCTTTTGGGGGATAGTCCTCTCACAACAGTGGTCGAATTTATAGGCCCGATCAGATGGTTCATTCGGCTCATCATGGTGCATCAGCTAGGCATGGTTCATATAGTACACGACCGAGTCAGTCATCTCTTAGTGCACTTCCCGCTCAGTGTTTGTCTCATGCACCATTAGTGCAGGGTTAATCTATACCAGGTTCTTCTCGTAGTTATTTTGGTTCTTGAGGTCCACCTCAGTACTTGCCGCCATTGTCAGAGAAGGGTTGTTTTGAGTGTGTAGATTTGGGTCATATGAAGATACATTGTCCCCGCCTTTTGCGAGGTCTAATTGAGAAAAGGAGTTAGGGTGCGACTCCCGCACCAGTTATTCCACCACCCGCCCAGACAATATGGGGTGGGGCACATGCAGCTAGAGGTCGCCCTAGAGGAGGAGGCAGATCAGGTGGTGGTCATGCTAGATTCTATGCTATTCATGCTAGACCAAATGCAGTTGCCTTAGACACGGTAATCACATGTATTGTCTTAGTATTCCACTAGGATGCTTCTCTATTATTTGATCCTAGTTCCACATATTTGTATGTCTCGTCATATTTTGCTCATTGTTTGGAATTGCCCCGTGAGTCCATAGTTTCACATGTTCATGTATCTACGCTGTTGGATGATACTATTATTGTGGACCGTGTGTATCAGCCGTGTGCGGTAACCATTAGGGAATTGGAGACCAGAGTTGATCTTTAATTGCTTAGTATGGTCGATTTTGATATGATCTTGGGTATGGACTAGTTGTCTCCATGTCATGCTATAATAGATTATCATGATAAGATTGTGATGTTTGCAATGCGAAGGTTGCCAATGATCGAGTGGAGAGGTTCTCCAGATTTTATCCCCAGCATGGTAATTTCTTATTTAAAGGCCCAACGAATAGTTGGGAAGGGGTGTTTATCATATTTGGCCTTTGTGAGAGATGTTGATGCGGACACTCCTACTATTCATTCTATTCCGGTAGTGCGAGATTTACCGAATGTGTTTCCTGCAGATCTTTCAGGCATGCCACCTGACAGGGATATTGATTTCGGTATTGACTTGGTGTCGGACACTCAGCCCATTTGTATTCCTCCATATCGTATGACACTAGCAGTGTTGAAAGAATTGAAAGAGTAGCTTCAGGAACTTCTTGATAAGGGGTTTATTAGGCCCAGTGTGTCGCCTTGGGGTGCACCGGTTCTATTTGTGAAAAAGAATGATGGTACAATGCGGATATGCATTGACTATATGCAGTTGAATAAAGATACAATCAAAAATAGGTATCCTTTGACGCGCATTGATGATTTATTTGACCAGCTCGATGGAGCTAGAGTAGTTTCCAAAATTAGTTTGAAGTCTGCGTATTACCAGTTGAAATTCGGGATTTGGATATTTTTAAGACGGCATTCAGGACCCGTTATGGACACTTTGAATTTCTCGTGATGTGTTTTCGGCTAACCAAAGCCCCAACAACATTTATGCACCTAATGAACTGTGTATTCCAACCGTATCTTGATTCGTTTGTCGTAGTATTTATTGATGATATCCTGGTTTACTCATGTAGCCATGAAGAGCATGCACAACATTTGAGAATTGTACTACAGAGGCTGAGGGAGGAGAAACTTTATGCCAAATTCACCATGTGTGAGTTGTGGCTTAGTTCANCATATTTGGCCTTTGTGAGAGATGTTGATGCGGACACTCCTACTATTCATTCTATTCCGGTAGTGCGAGATTTACCGAATGTGTTTCCTGCAGATCTTTCAGGCATGCCACCTGACAGGGATATTGATTTCGGTATTGACTTGGTGTCGGACACTCAGCCCATTTGTATTCCTCCATATCGTATGACACTAGCAGTGTTGAAAGAATTGAAAGAGTAGCTTCAGGAACTTCTTGATAAGGGGTTTATTAGGCCCAGTGTGTCGCCTTGGGGTGCACCGGTTCTATTTGTGAAAAAGAATGATGGTACAATGCGGATATGCATTGACTATATGCAGTTGAATAAATATACAATCACAAATAGGTATCCTTTGACGCGCATTGATGATTTATTTGACCAGCTCCATGGAGCTTGAGTAGTTTCCAAAATTAGTTTGAGGTCTTCATATTACCAGTTGAAATTCGGGATTGGATATGCACCTAATGAACAGTGTATTCCAACCGTATCTTGATTCGTTTGCCGTAGTATTTATTGATGATATCCTGGTGTACTCATGTAGCCATGAAGAGCATGCACAACATTTGAGAATTGTACTACAGAGGACGAGGGAGGAGAAACTTTATGCCAAATTCACCATGTGTGAGTTGTAGCTTAGTTCAGTAGCATTCTTGGGACACTTGGTGTCTAGAGAAGGGATTTGTGTAGATCCGAAGAAGATAGATGCAATTCAGAGTTGACCCAGGCCATCTTTAGCTACTGAGATTCAGAGTTTTTTTGGGTTGGTCGGATATTATCGTCGCTTTGTGGAAGGTTTATCATCCATTGTTGCGCCTATGACTAAATTGACTAAGAAAGGTGCTCCATTCAGGTGGTCAGATGAGTGTGAAGAGAGCTTTCAGAAGCTTAAGACTGCCTTGACCATAACTCCAGTTCTAGGTTTTCCTTCAGCGTCGAGTTCTTATAATGTGTATTGTGATGCTTCTCGGATTGGTATTTGGGCGTGTCTTAATGTAGGTCGATAGAGTAATTGCTTATGCTTCGCTCCAGTCGAAGCCACATAAGAAGAACTACCATGTTCATGATTTATAGTTGGCAGCTATTATTCATGCATTAAAGATTTGGAGGCACTATCTCTACGGTGTATCTTGTGAGGTATTTACAGATCATCGGATCCTGCAACACTTATTCAAACAAAAAGATCTAAATTTGAGGCAGCACAGATGGTTGGAGCTGCTAAAGGACTGTGATATTACCATTTTGTATCATCCCGGGAAGGCCAATGTGGTGGCCAATGTCTTGAGTAGAAAGGCAGTGAGTATGGGTAGTCTTGCTTTTGTTCCTGTTGGTGAGAGACCACTTGCTTCAGATGTTCAGGTTTTAGCCAATCAGTTTATGAGGTTAGATGTTTCGGAGCCTAGTTGGCTTCTAGGTTGTGCAGTTTCTTGGTCTTCCTTATATGACCGCATCAGAGAGTGCCAATATGATGATCCCCATTTGCTTGTTCTGAAGGACACCGCTCAGCACAGTGATACCAAAGATGTTACTATTAGGGATGCTGGGTTGTTAAGGATGCATGGTCGGATTTGTATACAGAAATGTAGATGGGCTGCATTAGTTGATTCTTGAGGAGGCCCACAGTTCGCGGTGTTCCATTTACCCGGTGCCAAAAAGATGTATCATGACTTGAGGAAGCATTATTGGTAGAGAAGGATGAAGAAAGATATAGCGGGGTTTGTTGCTCGATGTTTAAATTGTCAGCATGTGAAGTACGAGCACCAGGGATCGGGCGGATTGCTTCAGAGACTTGACATTTCGGAGTGGAAGTGGGAGAAAATCACCATGGACTTCGTAGTTGGGCTCCCATGGATTTCGCGGAAGTTTGATGCTATTTGGAAGAATGTGGATAGATTTACCAAGTCCGCGCATTTTATTCTAGTCGGTACTACTTATTCTTCGGAGTGGTTAGCTGAGATTTATATCCGCGAGATTATTTGCCTTCATGATGTGCCAGTGTCCATCATTTCTGATAGGGGCACGCAATTGACATCACATTTTTGGAGAGCAGTGCAGCGAGATATGGGCACACAGGTTCAGTTGAGTACAACATTTCACCCTCAACAGGACGGACTGTTCGAGCGCACAATTCAGATATTGGAAGATATGTTACGTGCTTGTGTTATCGATTTCCAGGGTTCTTTGGATCAGTTTCTATCGCTAGCAAAGTTTGCCTATAATAACAGCTACCAATCGAGCATTCAGATGGCTCTGTATGAGGCTTTATATGGTAGACGGTGTTAGTCTCCGGTAGGTTGGTGAGTTGGGTGAGGCTAGGCTATTGGGTACTGACTTAGTTCATGATGCTTTGGAAAAAGTTAAATTCATTCAGGATCGAATATGCACGACGCAATCTAGACTGAAGAGTTATGCTGACCGGAAGGTTCGTGATGTTGCTTACACGGTAGGAGAGAAGGTACTACTCAGAACATCGCCTATGAAGGGTGTTATGTGATTCAGGAAGAAGGACAAGTAGAGTCCTCGGTATATTGGGCCTTTTGAGGTACTTGAGAGGATTGGAGAGGTGGCTTAAAAACTTGCATCGCCGCCTAGTCTATCGGGTGTTCATTTAGTGTTTCATGTATCTATACTTCGTAAATATGTTGGGGATCCGTCTCATGTTTTGGACTTTAGCACAGTTCACATTGATGTTAATTTGACTTATGATGTGGAGCCGATGACTATTTAGGATCGGTAGGTTTGGAAGTTAAGATGAAATAACATAGCCTCAGTGAAAGTGCAGTGGAGAGGTCAGCCAGTCGAAGAAGCTATTTGGGAACCTGAGCGAGAGATATGGAGCAAATATCCACACCTATTTGAAACTTAAGTTGAAATAATTGACAAATGAAGAATTATGTGTAAACGGCCCCAAAATGGAATTTCGATTGTTCCAATAGCTCCGTATGCTGAATTCTGACTTAAGAGTGTGTCCGGATATTTATTTAGAGGTCCGTAGTAAAGTTTTGCTTGAAATGGCAAAAATAGAAAATTTAAGTTTGAACGTTTGACTGGGGAGTTGACTTTTTGATATCGGGGTCGAAATCCGATGCTGGAAATTTGAATTGGCCCGTTATGTCATTTATGAGTTGTGTGCAAAATTGGAGGTTAATCGGATTTGATTTTATATGTTTCGGCATCGAATGTACAAGTTGGAATTTGTTAGGTTTCATTAGGCTTGGATTGGGGTATGATTCGTGTTTTTAGCATTGTTTGATGTAATTTAAGGCTTCGACTATGTCCGTATTATGTTTTAGGACTTGGTGGTGTATTTGGTTGAGATCTAGGAGGCCTCGGGTGAGTTTCAAATGGCTAACGGATCGAATTTTGGACTTGGAGTTTTGCTGAAGCTTTTCGGGTGCACTGTCTGGTTTCCTTATACGCGATCATAAAAGAAGGTCTGCAGTCACGTAGGCTAAATTGGACATCTTGAATTTTGTGCTATGTGATTGGTTAGGTAAGTACGCGATTCCAAAGCCGTTGGCCAGCAGTACAATGCGAACGCGTGGATTAAGCCGCGTTCGCATAGAGTGACGGAGGCAACTGGAAAATTCACGCGTTTTGCTATGCGATCGTATAGCTGTCCGCGATCGCGTAGGGTGGAGGGATCCGCGATCACGTAAGATAAAATAATGTTCGGGGAAAATTTTTCTTCGCGATCGCGTGAGTTGGTCCACGATCGCATAGTGGAAATGATTGGGCAGCAGGACTTATGTTATGTTCGTCTCATTTTCCATTTTTGACGATTTGGAGCTCAGGGAGAGGCGAGTTTTGGGAGATTTTCAATGGAAACATCAAGGTAAGTGTTCTTAACTCAATGTTGGTCAAATTACCCGAATCTATAGTTATTTTTAGCATTTAATTGATGTTTTAAGTTGGAAAAAAATTGTGAAAACCATTAAGGTTAAATTGAAGATTTGAGGGTTGAGTTGATGTTGGAATTTGGTAAATTTTGTATGGTTGGACTCGTGATTGGATGGGCCTTCATATTTGGTGAGTGGAATTTATGATTTTTTGTAAAATGCATATTTTTATATGGAATTAATTCCTATAATTTGGGTTGACTGTATCGAATTAATTGTGACTAGATTCAAGGCATTCAGAGGCTTGATTCGTGAGGCAAAGGCATATTGGAATAAAGAATTACACGGTTTGAGGTAATTAACATTTCTAGACTTTGTTCTGGGGGTATAAATTCCCAAAATTACGTGTTATGTGACTGGTTTGAGGTGGCGCACATGCTAGGTGACGGGCGTGTGGGCGTACACCATATAATTTGTGACTTATTGATTCTGTGAAATTTCATAATCAAATAATCATGTCATTATCCACATATCCTACACATGTTAAGGAATTGAGTTGAGACACATATTAAAGCTCATGTTTAGACTACGCGCTGATATTTTTGGGACCCGCAGAGGTCGTGTTGTTGTGGAATTAGTTGTTTAAAAATTTAATTTATACTGAGTCAGATCTATTATTTGCATATCATATCTCAGTCTTTGTTTCCATTCATTGATACATCATATCATTTTGCCAACGCGTGTGAATTGTGGAATAAAATAATTTAGGTTGGAACTTCAAAACACAACAAGAGCAAAACGGCAAATCGCCATTTGGCCTATGCCATCTAGACTTTTGTTTGTTCTGTTACTTTGATGTTTTATGTATACCTAAACCCCATAAGATCCTAATAGATTAATTTAAGATTACATAAGCTTAATTATCATGTGTTGATGCTTAGATTATTCCTATATCATATTTAGACTTCCATGTCATAAGTTAGCCACTGTGAGTCGACGTTACATTCACAATTCCGTTTTGTTGATTGTTTGACACTATTGTGGATAACTGGATCTCCTTTAGTTTGATGTTATCATCTTGGCCGAGTATCCATTCCCGTGTATATTGCGGTGCTTGCTGTTATTTTTGGGGATTATCAAGTTTTAGGGGAAACTCTGCCAAAATTTTTGAAATTCGAAGAGTTTGAAAAATCTTGAGTTTCTTGGTTCTAAATTGATTATAGAGGGATCATAATAAATTAATTTATCTTAGTATCTCATGTACAAACTCAGTTTCTCCCTAAAATGGTGATAGGCTCCTCTGTCCAACTTATGGAAAACGAGCGTCGGATTACGTTTGTGATTCTGTTTATGGTTTCCTTCATGATCTCTTGAGTCCATATGATGTTGCCACATGTCTTATGCCTCATACATGCTTACATTGATTATGCTTGAGGGATATATCCCATAAAACCAGCAAGTTCTATTGATTATATGCTAGGAGAAGATAGCCCATAACTCAAGCAAGGCCTATTTATTATATGTTGGGGGATATAGCCCATAACACCAGTCGGGCCTGTTGATTATATATTTACTTGCTTGGGTAGGGGGAGGGGGGGTACAGCCCATAACACCAGTCAATCATGTTATGTATGCGTATATAGCTACAATGTGCATTGTAAGAAAATACATGAGGCTAGTTTAGTTTTACAGCTACCTGATGTCACGCCCCGAAACTGGGGAGCGCGGCCGGCGCTGAACCGAGTAAACCCGGACGGGCAAGCCTATTAGATTTCCTTCTACCCAGACTCATCCATGAATAAATAGGATATATATTTTCGTTAATCAGACAATAAGATGATCATGTATGCAATACCAATTTCTTACCATAAATTACTTCATTTTAAGGTCTCAAAACACACACACGCCTTTATGGTTCAAAGTGGAACAAGTGATTTAATCACAACACAAATTGTTTATCATGCCCAACACCCATATACAACCCACACTTAGTATACAAAGCCTCTAAAAATACCAAAGAGTACAATGATAGTGTCTGCAACAAGGCTCTGGCTATAACTCAAAACACGATAATACATACTAAACATAAAATGCACAACCCCGGAATGAGATGGGGCTCACCAAGTCAGCTGGAAAGAATGAGCACTGCTATCACCGGTCAGTATCCTTCATTGCGGAACCACCTACATTCATCAAAGATGCAGCACCCCCGGCAAAAAGGGACATTAGTTCTTGCAGAATAATACTAGTATGCAAACCAAACACCAATTTACCAACTCGGAAATACAGTATGAATATGATGAATCAAGGCGACAATAGAATAGCATAGATAGTCGTTTTAACCAAAGCAAGCTCATCAAGAGCTGTCATTAACATTTATAGAATTTAAGATGAGATCCTCTGTAACCATTTTCACACAAAGCGGCCCCTCCACCTTACCCTAATGTATATAGGTGGAGGTGAAAGCACAATACCAAATCTCTACTCAAGCGGCCTTGCCGCCTCACCCCAATGTATGCTGGTGGAAGTGTATACACAATACCCATTTTCACACAAACGGCCCTACTGCATCACCCCAATATATACGGGTGGAAATGCATCAACGATACCAATACCTACACAACGCGGCCATGCCTCCTCACCCCCAATATATATATA
>AWOL01S0008571.1:0-27828 GCA_000715115.1 Nicotiana otophora
ATATATATATATATATATATATATATATATATATATATATATATATATATATATGGAGTATGTTTTAAATTATACACATAATATGAGAAAAGTTTATGAGATTTTCTTTATTGTAAAAATATGAATTATTTGTTTTTTTCACAAGAAAAGAAGGTTATCCTTTTTACCATTTTAAGAGTTAAGCATACGAAAATTTGTACTCTTTATATGAGATTAGAAAAATTAGAAGTTGAGAAAATATATATATTTTTACATGGATGTTTTAACGAAATAATAGTATATGTATTGATTTTATATGGTACCACGATTTATTATTTTAATATTGTAATAGTAGTACTTTAAGATGAGGACAAGACTAGTTTTTAGGTTATAAGTATTTATGATATTTATAATAAGTGATAAGTAAAGTCGTGAAGGTGAGAGGGTAAACGAGTTGAAGAAAATGAGGTTGGTCGAAATTTGTTAATTTGGGATAAAATACGGCTCGAGCTAAAATACCTGATATTGATGGACAAGTACCATACAAGGTACCATATGACCATGATAGTAGGATGCATAAAATATATTAAAAATAAGTAAAATTTTAAGTAATTTGAGATAATTCTTAATTATGCGGGTAATTGGTTAATTACCGGATAGCGGGATATTACCTAATCAATTAATTGATTATTGTATAAGATTAATATCCCCACCCCACCCCCACGTGGCAGCAAGCCACTAAACCAAACAAATGACTCTTACTCCCTTTTAATTAGGTGGCCATCTAAAGTAATGTATATATGACATTTGCGTAGAAGTTTGGCTTCATTTTTCACTTAAAGTAATCAAGTGAGAGATCGTATGCCTTCTTCCTAATTCAAGACTTAAAAAGATCCTATTTTTGTTCCTACATATTACATACCAATATTCTCTATATTATTATGGAATTAACAATCACTAGCAAATGCTGAATCGTAACTATCCCTCTTCTGCACATGGTTGCATTGATGAAGAGCAACTACAATACTTGCATTCAAGAAGTAAAAATGGAATGTAAAACCATACAACGAGTAATGCTGATTCTGTATAGAATTAAGAGAGATGGATAATAATTTAGCAAAGTAACGATCTTAAGCAAAAATTTCATACGAAATTATACTGCATAGTAGTAACGAAATTTTGCGGTTCTAAAGGAGTACGGTGCAACCTCTTCCAAGAATATCATACGAATTGTTCCCTACTCCAGGTATGTTAAGGCTAATCCTTCTTTCTTTTGGCATAATTCAAGTAACGATACATAAACGTAATGCTATTTCATAAGTGTTTCTACTCTTAGCAATTAATGATGTCTACGTTATTCATTCCTGTAAAGCGATATTCAAGCATGTCTAAGCATGTTTCTAGTTCCTTGTTGAGGTATATGATAAAGATGTTAATATTAATAGTATTGTGAAATACGCATCTTTATTTACCACCGAGTTGCGGCCGGTAGGGTAGTTACGCATTTACCACCGAGCTATGGCCAGTTGGGCAGTTATACATCTACCACCGAGCTACGGCCGGTCGGGCAGTTACCACCGGTTGGGCAGTTATGTATTATTATTTATCACCGGTTGGGCAGTTATACATCTACCACCGAGCTACGGCCGGTCGGACAGTTACCACTGATCAGTTGGGCAGTCATGCATCATACGATAGGGATAATAGTCTCAAAGAGAAGCATTATATATATAAGTATAATGAGTACGCATATACGGTGGCACTTCAGTGATTTAGGTTGATTCTTATATGTCATTAATTAATGTTGACTTATTGTTACGTTTCGGTTCTGCCTTACATACTCAGTACATTATTCGTACTGACGTCCTTTTTTTAGGGACGCTGTATTCATGCCCACAGGTATAGATAATCAGTTTGACGAGCCCTCATAGTATACGAGATTGGCATTCAACAAAGGATCGGTAAGACTCCACCTCATTCGGTGTGCAGCCGAGTCTACGTGTTATCGTGTCAGAGTTTTGCTAAAGACTTATGGGTAGGCCGGTACCTATCCCATTTGATGTCAAATAATCTTAGAGGATTTGTAGACTGAGGTTCATTTTGTACAGTATGTCAGAGGCCTTGACGACTTATATGTATTCATGTTTTAAGAAAAATGGTTCAGTGATACAGTGTTGCCCACTTATAGTTATACATTATGAGTTGTGGCCATGTTGGCCCATGATAGTTACAAAAGGAATGAGTTCAGCCAACTCGACCTATGTATGTTCTAGTTTTGGTCGAATGATCATGAGTTACAGAGTGGTTCGCTTGGGTCAGCTCGGCACTGGGTTCCAGCCACGCCTCCCCAAGTTTGGGGCGTGACAAGTTGATATTCGGGCATTTGGTGAGTATGAGCATTACGGCTCGAGGTGTGTTTTCTTTAGATTATTATGTGTGGATCGGGTGGTGCGCCGCCACGGGTACGTTGTTTGGATCGGGTGGCATGCCGCCACGGGTATCATGGTTGGATCGTGTTACACGCCGCAACAGTATCATGTATGGATCGAGTTGCATGCCGCAACAGTGTGATGTTGAGTACAGTTCCCTATACCTATTCTTGTGTGTTTTTCTTCTCAGTTCATGGGGAAGGTTCATAACATATTTTCGGTTGTTTAAATTAGTTACGTGGGTTGAGAAGATCTTTCCAGAGTTCGTTTCCTTATGTATCACATTCGAGTTTGTATCTTGTTGGCACATGGTGGCATCATATGAGACATTTGGCAGTGTCTGGGGTGGCTTATTGTCTGAGCAGATTATACTTGGTGAGACGAGATTATTGGACCTAGGATCAATGCGATCAGATTTATATGAAGCATATTAAAGAGTAAATATTGTTATTCAGTCCAGAATGAGGTAATGGTACTGTCGGGAGGAGAGACGCCATAAATTGTAATTCGGCAGGTGGCTATGAGTTCTACACATCTTCTCTGTTGTGGCATTTCAAGAGTTTGAACAAGACTTATAGGTGTCATGAGGTGTGTCGTGAGCATCAGATTCGTGGGATTTCAGCTATTGTTGTCAGAGGATGTTATTATGGGCATGTGAATAATGCAGTACATGGCGTGAATTCAGTGAGAGTATAAAATCATGTATTGGTATATCGTGTAGTGTTTGAAACGGTATTCGTATGTTGGAAGCATGCCTAGTAGAGAATTTTAGATGTTGGAATTTGGCTCTAAGGCTTATTTGCCTAACTAAAGGGGAGGATCCTCAGTTTTGCTCGAGCTAATGTGCTCAACTGAGTTGTGGTAGCACGAGTAGGTGAACGAGGTGTTAAACAGTGATTTCAGACAACTCTAGAGCAGTTCTTAGCACGTTCGAGGATGAACGTATGTTTAAGTGGTAGAGAATGTAACGACTCGACCGGTCATTTTGAGCTCCAGCGCGTCGTTCGACAGTTTGAGGCCTTGAGTAGTTTCACTTCAGGTATTATGACTTGTCTGCGTGGTCGGAATTGAATTTCGGAGTTGATTTGGAAAGAAAATTCTAATTTCGGAAGCTTTAAGATAGAATAATTGACTAAGGTTTGATTTTTGAGTAAACAACCTCAGAATCGGGATTGGAAGGTTCCAACAGGTTCGTATGATGATTTTGAGCTTGGGCGTATGTCCGGATCGGGTTTTGGATGACTCGGGAGCGTTTCGGCGCCTATTGTGGAAGGTTGGCGTTTTGGAAGAATTTCATAAATTTGGGTTGAAGTGCATTTCAATGTTATTGATGTCTGTTTGGGATTCCGAGTTTGGGAATAGCTTCGTAAGGTGATTTTGGTATTGGGAGCGCGTCCAGATGTGGATTCGGAGGTTCGTAGGTCATTTTTGGTCATTTGGCGAAAGTTAGAAATTCGAAGGTTTTTAAAAGTTTGACCCGGAGCGGACTTTTTGGATATCGGGGTCGGATTCTAATTTTGGAAGTTGGAGTAGGTTGTAATGTTGAATGTGACTTGTGTGCGAAATTTGAGGTCAATCGGACATGATTTGATAGGTTTCGGCATCGATTGTAGAAGTTTGAAGTTTCAAAGTTCATTATGTTTGAATTGGAGGGTGATTCGTGTTTTTAGCGTCGTTTGATGTGATTTAAAGGCTGGACTAAGTACGTAATGTGTTTTGGGACGTGTTGGTATATTTGGTTGAGGTCCCGAGGGCCTCGGGTGGATTCTGGATGGTTAACAGATCGAGTTTGGACTTGGAAGAAATGTTGAGGCTGTTGTCTTTTGGTGTAGTCGCACCTGCGAGGTTAGGGCCGCAGGACGCAGAAACGGCCATGAGGGTCGCAGAAGCGGAGGCTGGCCAGGCCCGGGCCGCAGAAGCGGGCATAAACGCGAAAGTGCGCGAGCGCAAAAGTGCTTGGTGACCGCAGGTGCGCTACATGGGGTGCATATGCGGGGATTGTTGGACCGAGCTGGAGCTGCAACTTCGATGGAATTTTCATAGGTGCGGAGCCGCAAAAGCAGCTATTTGACCGAAGGTGCGAAGGTCAGGCTGGGCAGATTGACTTTAAAGCGGGGTTTGGGTTCATTTCACCCATTTTTCATTTGGTTGGGCTATTTTTGGAGCTCTTGGAAGGGAGATTTTCGTCATCTATGTCAAGGTAAGTGATTCCTACCTATTGAAAGTTAAATACTTGGATTATATAAGGAATTAAACTTGAAAATTTGTGGAAATTTGGAATTTTGAAGAAAAACCTAGAAATTTATATTTTTGGATTTGACCACGAAATTGGACATGAAATTTGGAATAAATTATATATTTGAATTCGTGGTATTATGCCCCTCTCTTCTTCACTCAAAGAGGCAATGCACCCTTTGTTGGGTAAAGTTTATCTTAAAAAATATTCGGAATCCGGACACGTGGGCCCAAGGGTGCTTTTATCTACTTTTCGAGCAGAGTTGGAAATTGTCATAAATTGAATTATTATGAGTATTAGAGTATATATTTATGGATTTTCACCTTTATTGACTAGTTTTGGAGCGATGGGCATTGGTTTGAGTTGTTGGAAAGGCTTTGGACCCGGTTATGGAATTTCGGAGCGAGGTAAGTCTCCTTTATAACCTTTGTAAGAGGGAATTAACCCCATAGGTAAATCAAATTATTATGTGTTTCTATTTGTGGGGGCTACGCACGCACGAGGTGACGAGAGTCCATGCGTAGCTACTATTATGCTTATGTCCGGGTAGTCTAGGACCCATATCATGTGGTACTTGCGATGTTTGCCCCTATTGGTTAATTTAATTGTTTAAAACATTTAGAAACTAGATAAAGGAATTGTAAAAAGGTTAAACTTCATTTACTTGACCGTTAAATGATACTTTAAAATTTTTGAAATATTTGCCCCTTAATAAATCTTGAATTGGTTGTTTAATGTATTTTCTTTTTTGTGGAGCGGGTCGAATACCTCGGTAGCAGATAGATGCATCTATGGTTCGTGTCATTCGATGCTTGGCAGTGCACAGTTTAAATATTATGTTGGATCGGGCCGTACGGCCTCGACATAATTTGCGCGTGATATATTTTTGGAATTGATAATAATTGATATTGCTTTCATTGGCCCGACATACAAAAAAATATTAAATGACGAAAATAAATTTGGAAATTTCTTATGAACAAAAGAATTGTTTACTTATTTCACGATATTGAGCTTATAGCCGTTCTACATAATTCGTGCTTAATTATATCATTGATATTCTATTTATAGCCCATAGTAAGTGTCGAAGTCGACCACTCGTCACTACCTCTTTGAGGTTAGGCGGGATACTTACTGGGTATACGTTGATTTACGTACTCATACTACACTTGATGCACATTTTTGTGCAGGTGCATATATGTCTAGTGGCCTTGTGGGCACAGAGACGCGGTTATTACGGGGACTTAGGTGAGCTGCATTCCACGTTATGAGTCCGCAGCCAACAGAGTCTCCTTCATAGTATTTATATTTCTCCTGTCCGAATTTGTATTCCGGACAGATGTTGTATTTTATTTTACATTCTTAGTTGAGGCTCATGCACTTGTGACTCCGGGTTTTGGGGTTATTTGGGTTGTCCTATATTGAAATTGTTAAAAATATTATTATTTACTCTGTAAATTCCATCTTTTACTATTTAATTAAAGGAAATATGATTTCAAAAATATTAAAATGAGAACCAAATTAAGTATTTCTTTTTGTCTTGCCTGATAGCGGTGTTCGGCTCCATCACGACCTTTAATGGATTTTGGGTCGTGACACTCAATATTTGTACCTCTGCCTTGCCCATTACCCCTACTCCTGTGCCGACCACTTCTACCACCACGATTGCCACTACCACTGCTACCAATCCTTCCACCACCCCCTGCCACCCCCTCTAACACTAGTTCTTCCGCCATTACTAGATCCAAATACACCACGCGGCTGTGAACATTTAAAGTAGTATTCAATTCTTCCTCTATATCGATTCAAACGTGGCCTTCCATGTGAACGAGTGTATTGGGGATCTCGTAGAGTTGTGCCTTCAGTTTCATCTGAGTCATCCTGGTCGGGGTTTAGCACGCTCATTTTATCGTCCCAGTTTTGAAGTTCATGCACCATCATCTTCAAATTATGCTTAACATGTTGAACCTTCACGATGGTGCCTAGTGTTATATCACAAGCCATGTCAAAATACTTCAATATGCTCCTGTATTTCTTGTACTCAGGAGTCGTGTTCGGGTAACCAACTTGATGGAACCGATTCAAGGGTGGTCGAATAACATCGCTTCTACACCTTGTCAGTATATACGTTTCATCAATTTTATCAATCTTCTTGTGCGACAAGATCTTGAGTATATGGAAGCAAAGTATCCCTCTAGACTCGAACTATTTACATCTACAACTAAAATAATCGCGGATAGGTGTATATTCAACAATGTACTCTAGTGGATTTCCACCATTTTTTTGTACAACTGAATAATCACTAATGATGAATTTCTCAACACCGGGGACAACTTGATGATCGTCGGGGCTGCTGACTTGACAATGATACAATTTCCTTAGCTGTGTCTTGAAACATTCATACATTGTATACGTATAATATTGAATTACCTGCTCCTCCCACTTGAACAATGACTCACACATAATTTGAAAGTTCTTTGACCTATATTCTTCTTCCAACTCTTTCTCATGCTTAGCTCATATAGCTAACTCATACTGGTGAACAAATATCCTAAGAGTGCTTTGACAAGTGATATATCCATCAAAGAACGCATGCATCCCCTCACTTCTTTGCGTAGATAGCTTGTTGAACCAATTCTTTGTATGCAAATTATACTTTGCAATATATTCTGTCCAATTTTTCTCAAAAACTTCAACAGTAATGTTATCAAGGACCATGGATTTAAATTCTCCACATGCAATTTTAGAAGGACAAACACAACTTAAGTAAAGATGCAACTTTGAAAATATATGCCACATACAATACCTATGTATTGTATGTGGCATCACTTCAGCAATGGTTGTCTTAATGCTCCAACACAGGTAAGTTATGATAGCATATGGATGAACATTTCCCATGGCCTCAAGCCCAGTTCTAAAAACTAATTTGTACCTATCGATATCTTCATGAGACATGAGAGCACATCCCAGTAAGATGGGTTGTCTATGGTAATTGATGCCAACAAATGTAGCACATGGCATATTATATCAATTCACAAGGTACGTCGTATCAAAATATATCGCATCACGAAATTGCTCATACGCCGCCTTTACAGTATGAATGCACCCATACCACATTTCGCAACCTACCAATATTATCACGTCTATTGAATAGAAGAACTCTCTATCCTTTACCTGCATTTCACGAAAAAAGTTGAGCAATTACTGTGCGTCCCCTTCTTGCATTTCAAAATTCCTACTCTTTAAAATAAAATTTCTACAATAATTTGGAGTGGAACCCAAATTTTGCGTTCCACCACGTTGAACCTCAGCAAGTCTAATATTCTTGGAGGGTCTAATGCCAGATCGATCGTGAGCTACAAGATGCCTCTTCAAAGAATCACAAACGGACCTATGTCTATCCATCAGGCGCGATATGGAAGGAAGCAAATTATGATTTTGATCGTGAATGAACTTAGAGACACGCCAATAACCAGAATCATCCAAAACAACAGTGAGCCTAATTTTACAATTGTTACTCTTGGTGGTAAACTTAGTTTTGCAAATCGTAGCCCTATCACAATAGTAAGTTATGTATGTTCAATCATGCATGTTCTTTGTAGAATGCAAACAAAAAATGCATGTTCTTTGTAGAATGCAAACAAAAAATTGTTTTCTCTATATCGCATTCCGGAGATTGGACCTACAATCACATCCTCTTCATTGAAATCATTTTTCATTTCCTGATCAACATCATATAACTCTAACTCATTTCCTAAAAACTGCTCCTCATCATCGTTAGCTTCCCCATAATATTCTTCATCTGGTTCTTTATCATCATCATCTAAGTACACAACATTGTTGAAACTGCTGTGAGAATCAACATCGACCCATTCGTATTCATTCAACAAACTGTCATCTGATGTCATTCCTAAGATCTGTACAACTAGATCAAACCTATTATCTTGGTTCATATTCATCGTTGTTGTATTTGTATTATGTTCATTGGATTCATATTTTCTTGCACGGTCAAATTTTCTTACTTTGAATCCATTTTTAGATAAGGAGAAAGTGTCCACTTTGACTTGGTTTGAAGAGGAGGAAGTATTGACACTACTAAATCTGGTGAATTCAAATTTTCCTCCTACTACTAAATCGTATACTGTATATTTTTTTAAATACAATAATTTGTTATACACATAAAATACAATATGATGTAAAGACTTTTCAGCTTATGTAATAATGGATGATTTCACGCTGCTCAATGCTTGAGAATAGGAAGAAGCTCTCCATATTTAATATTATGTTTTGGAGGGAAAATTGTAGGGCCAAATAAGAACGAGATCGTTGATGTAATTTCACCCATGTGGCCACGTTCGGGCCACATTAGCGTGGCCGTTTAGCAGAATCCTTTTTCCTTTTCTTTCCCTTCGTCTTAACGTTTCATTTTAAAAAGTAAAATAATAATGTATTTCAAAATTAAAACTGAACTCTAATGAGTTTCCTTTAATCATAGCAAAATCACAATTAATTAGTTTGATTTAGTTCATAGGGAGCACAATACTTAAATAGTGGGCTTTAATTTGGTCGACTAAACGTTAATCAATTCAAGTTTTTGGTAATTGGGTAGGCCAGTGGAGAGAAGTAGTTTTCTTTTTCCAAACTAAAACTAATTTAAAATTTAATGGTAGTTTCTTTTCGTCAAAACAAAAGTACTTGTAACTAGATGAAATACATGAATTATGAGCATGGAGACTCCCAACTAACGACTCTTTAATTCTTTCAATTAATGATACATGGTTTGCAGCATATTTAACAATTCTACGTTGTTTTATTTTGATTCTTATCATTAAATGTATGCAATCAGTTCATTCATACTCCCTCTATCTTAAATTATCTATCGTGTTTCTTTTTTACACGTCCCTTAATAAACACTAACTAGAAGGACAGTTTGACTATTATCTTTATTTATGTCGTAAGGTATAGTATCTCTTCATTGAACAATTATTATTAAGGGTAAAATGGGAAAAATATAATTTATTTTGGCTTGAACTTCTAAACTGACAAATAATTTGAGACAATTATTTTTAGAAAGTACGACGGATAATATGAGACGGAGGGAGTACAATGGTATCGCTGAATAAATAGTGATGATGAAAATAGCAGAAATAAAATTTAAAATTAATAAGTTACAGAATAAATGAGAAAATACAATATGCTCTCATTTAAACGCTCCTCTCTTGCTTTTATTTGCAACACCTTTTAGTTTTACTTTTATTTATCTTCTTAATTAACCCAAAAAATATATGATTGGATTCATCTCCCAACAAAATATGATATTTTTTTTCTTTTTGGATAATTGAAAAATTACCGGAGGGTCAGTGACGCTCAAATCAGAATTTAGTGGATCATAAGCGTACTCCTTAACATTTCTTTACTTAAATATCGGACTTTTGTCTGGGTTTAATGTGCTCCTAAGGCGCACATCTCGTGCTATGTTCTTACATGTTAGATTAAAACCTTGAGGGGTTATTTGGTTCGTGGAAAGAGTTATATATCATGTGATTATAATCCTGGGATTAATCCCTGCAATATTTAGTACTAGAGTTTTGTTTGGTTGGTTGGATTAAAAACGGGATATACGATATATAATCTCAAACTTGTGTTTGGTTTGAAACTAAATAAACTTGAAGAAATCTTTTGTTTTCATTTTTAACCATGGTGGCCTGAGTTTCGTCACGACTCGAAGGGAAAGGGGCCTTCAAACCAGAGGGAGACGATGCCGATCTTCATCAAGTTAGGGAGGTCGAGGAGGAGGTCGAGACCGAAGCTTCCCGGGATGTGGGAAATGAACCAAAGGAAGCACTTGGTGTGATAGAAATCACCGAGTCACCTTCGTTCACTGAGTCCATGTACAACGAGGCTTAGACGGTGAAGGATCGTCCCAACGAGGGGATCCTCGGAGCGGACGACCCCTTCTGCGGCTTTTTCGAGGGAGTGGACTCTACGGCCACGGAGGACGTCACCGGGTTGGGTGATTTAGAGATACCAAGGAAGAACCCATCTTCGGGAGAAAACGGACCTTCCTCGAGCCCCAAACTGATCAATCAATTCCCTGCCCCGAGTATGAATCCTGGCCGGAAGCGATTTATCACTATATCCCTTCTGTATGATGCCTGGGTCCTCTCCGCCCCGTAGGGGTGGCTAGTTATCTTCGGTGTATGGTGGTCGAGGATGATCAGGCCAAGATGAATGAGGTGGATGCACCCTATTTGTTCAATGAAACACAATAGGCATTAAACCAGGTAACTTTAGATATTCCTCAATGGTTTTCAATTTGTACTTAGGCTATTACATATAACTCTAACATTTTCTCTTTATGCTTGTAGGCCTCGGTGCTTCATTACGAGACTTTTCTTCGATACCGGGATGAGGTGAAACAGCTTGAGGTCGACGTTTGAGGGCTCACTAAGAAGAGATATTCTTACAAACTTCTCAGTGAGCAGCATGAGGGGGAGGATAAGAGCCTTCGAGCTGAACTTGAGGTGGCTCGGAAAGAGCATGCCGATCTAGTCGAGTAGGTAAAAATATTTGAGGTTAGTTTGATGAGCTAGAATCAGTGACTAATGATCGAAAACCGCAGGTCCAACAGAAAATCGACCAGGTCGCCCAACTTCGAGTTGAGATGGACGCTATCAAGGCCGAGACTTACGAATGTAGAGGCAGGATGGACCGTCTGGCCTCGAAAAAGATACTGCTCAGGTGCAGCTGTCTTCGGCCAAGGTCCAGCTTCGAGCAGCAAAGGAAAGGGCTGAGGTACAGGCCAAAAAGGTTGAAGAGCTCCAGTCTCGGCTAAGTTCCGCTGCCTTTGATCGAGCAATTATGGCCAAGGAACTTGAAACGGCCAAGTCAGCGACCGTAGTTGTTAAAACCGATGCTGGTGAGATGGTGGCCCAATACAAGGCCTATGTCGAGGTGACCTATGACCGCTTGAAAGAAATCATTGAATATGAGAAGCGACAGCCATGAAGAGAGGCCCTTGAGGAGATTCATGCTCGAGGTTTTGATCTATCGGCTGAGATCAAAATCGCTAAGGGGCTCGAGGCCGAGACCAAGAAGTTGGCTTACCCCAAGGAAAAATAAGAAGACTCTGAGGGTTTTGATGGATCCGGGGGCGAAGAAGACCAAGCTATTTAGATGCCTTTGTAGATATTTTTGCTTTTTTCGTACTTGTGCACTTTTGTACTTTTTGTTAAGTCCATTTGTCCTTTGTAAAGACTGTATATATAATATAAGGCTTGTTTTTCCCTTCGACAATTTACGAGTTTTGTTTTCCTTTGTTTTATTCTTTATGCTTGCAAAGATCGAAATGCCTTAGCATGAACTAGTTAGGTCATGTTCGGAGGTTCGAACAGACCTTGCCTTTGACATTATTTTGTCTAAGGCATCATGGGGGTTCGGTATGACTAGAAATTTTCCACAAAGTACTTATAATAAAAAAAATTATTATAGTTTGTCGAGGGTAGCCTTTAGAACTGGTTTAGAAATGTTTTCAAGGCCTTGTTTTTTACTACGGGTCACGGACGTCTCCGAGCCATTTTAATATGGCCGTACCTTTTTACTTTGGGTGTTGCCTAGTGGGCTTGTCACCTTGAGTTATCCGGGCTTGCCTACGATAACAGTCCCCGAATGGGGATGGCCAAGGTTCGGGCGCTGCCTAATAGGTCTTGTGCCCCCGGTCTCCCTCAATCCGAGCCATCCGAGTTTGTTTTTTGGACGGCATTCCCCAATTGGGAGTGATCGTTTAAACTCGGATAAAGGCGGCCCTTGGGCTCGATACCTTTAGGGGATCGGATGTAGGAAATTTCTTAAGAGGAAAGAAAAAGAAAGATATATAAAATATTTATTCTCAAGGTAGAAACTTCTTTTTATTCTTGTGCGTAATAGTTACACATGTGTACAAACTTTGTGTCAGGGCTCGAGCAGTCTATACGGGCACGGTTCATTTGACCGTTTGGCCCTTATAGTAAATCTTATCGATCGAGTCGAGACCATTCAATCATAATGTTTCTTTCCCTGCTGAAGTCGTTATACGAGGGTAGTGCCCCCTAGTGTTCGGGGCTGATTGTAGAGAGGCCTCGAATACTGTTGTTGTGATCTTCGATACCGATTCGTAACCGGCCTTCCATTCTAAGTTAGCATGAATTACTGTTGCCTCGTTAAAAACCTTGCCGTAAAACCCATTTGGGACAAAACCGGTTCAAGGGAAGAAGAGTGCAACGCATGCTTTCAGGCCTAAAAATTGTATCGGTCCTTGTTTGTTACCTGCAAGTGTTAGTTCAAAATAAAAGAAATGAATGGGGTCATACCTTAGTAGTAGTGTCGCTTTAAGTGAGCTATGTTCCAATTGTTCGGTAGTTGCTCACCATTCAGTGTTCCGACTTTATACAATCCTTTACCGGTGATCTCGATAATTTGATAAGGGCCTTCCCAGTTTGGTCCCAATTTCCCTTCGTTCGGGTTTTGGGTATTTATCATGACCTTCCTCAACACCAAGTCCCCGATATTGAAATGTCGAAGGTTGTCCTTTTGATTATAATATCTCTAGATCCGCTATTTTTGGGCATCCAACCGAACAAGGGCTACTTCACGCCTTTCATCTAACAGATCTAGGCTCGTATTCATAGCCTCATCGTTTGATTACTCAGTTGCATATCGGAATCTGAGACTCGGTTCTCCGACTTTGATCGGTATTAGAGCTTTGGCGCCGTAAACTAGTGAGAACGGGGTGGCCCTGGTACTGGACTTCGAGGTCGTACGGTATGCCCATAGAATTTCAGGTAGAATTTCCCTCCATTTTCCTTTGGCGTCGGTCAACCTTTTTTTGAGGTTTTGGAGTATGGTTTTGTTGTTCGATTCTGCTTGTCCGTTCCCACTGGGGTGGTATGGTGTTGATAGGATTCTTTTGATCTTATGATCTTCGAGAATTTTGCTTACCTTGTTGCCGATGAATTGTTTTCCGTTATCACATACAATCTCGGCCGGCATTCCGAACCGGCATATGATGTGGTCCCAAATGAAATCGATGACTTCTTTCTCCTTGAACTTTTAGTATGCCTGGGCTTCCACCCACTTAAAAAAATAATCAGTCATAAACAATATAAATTGAGCCTTACCGGCTGACCATGGATGGGGGCCAACGATATCCATTCCCAAGTTCATGAACGACCATGGCGACAAAATCGAATATAGCAGCTCCCCAGGCTGATGAATCATTGGAGAGTGACTTTGAAATTCATCACATTTTTGTACGAACTCCTTCGCGTCCTTTCCATATCGATCTAGTAGTAGCCGGCTCTGATCACTTTTCGAACCAATGATTCGGCGCCAGAATGATTTTTACAGGTGCTTTTGTGGATTTCCCTCAAAACGTACTCGGTATACCCTGGTCCTAGACACACCGCGAGTGGGTCATTGAGTGTTCTTTTGAACATGGTTCCTTCTTCGGACAGGCTAAATCGGGCTGCCTTTGTACGCAGGGCCCTCAATTCTTTTGTATTCGAGGGAAATTTTCCGGTCTTCAGATATTCTATATATTTATTCCTCCAGTCCCAAGTTAGGCTCGTTGAGTTAATATCGATATGACCTTCTTCAACTACCGATCTCATAAGTTGTACGACTGCCCCCGAGTTGAACTCATCATCCTCGACTGATGACCCTAGCTTAGCGAGGACATCGGCCTCACTCTTTTGATCCCGAGGTACGTGTTGCAAAGCACATTCTATGAACCGATGCAATGTCACCTGCACTTATGCAGGTACCTTTGCATTCGTTCTTCTCTGACCTAGAACGTCCCAATAACTTAGTTCACCACAAGGAGGGGGTCGCACTAGGCTTCTATCACCTCTGCCCCCAAGCTTTTGGCTAGTTGGAGACCTGCAATCATGGCCTCATATTCGGCCTCGTTGTTAGTCAATTTCACAGTCTTAATAGCTTTTCTGACTACATTGCCTATTGGTGGCTTCAATACGATGCCAAGTCCGGAACCCTTTGGCATTCGAGGCGCCGTCCGTAAAGAGGGTCCAGATCACTGAGGAGGTTCCTGATTGTTTAATAACTCTCTTTCGACCTCGGGTATTAGGGCCGGCGTAAAGTCGGCCACAAAGTCTGTTTGAGATTTAATGGCGGTCCTGGGTCGATATTCAATATCGTACCTATTGATTTCCACGACCCATTTGGCCAACCGGCCCGAGAGTTCGGGCTTATGCATGATATTTCTCACTGGGTAAGTAGTCACGACACATATGGGGTGACACTTGAAGTATGGTTTTAGCTTTCTCGAGGCACTTACTAAAGCGAGTGCCAGCTTTTCTAGGTGAGGGTACCTAGTTTCGGCCTCACCTAGGGTCCTGCTAACATAGTAAATTGGAAATTGCGTACCTTGCTCTTCCCGGACCAGGACTCCACTTACCGCTATCTCCAATACTACCAAGTACAAGTATAGTTGTTTGTTTGTCTTCGGCGTGTGAAGCAGCGGTGGACTCGATAGATACCACTTGAGTTCCTCCAAGGCCCAGTTTCACTCTAGGGTCCATGAGAAGTTATTCTTCTTCTTTAATAGTGCGAAGAACCTGTGGCTTTTGTCAGAGGACCTCGAAATGAATCGCCCCAGGGCGGCTATGCGCCCGGTTAATTTTTGCATGACTTTCACATTTTCCACAATAGTGATTTCTTCAATGTATTTGATCTTGTCGGGGTTGATCTCGATTCCCCGGTTAAATACCACGAATCCGAGGAATTTACCTGACCCAACTCCAAACACACATTTTTCCGGATTCAGCTTCATATTGTATTTCTTCAATATACTGAAGGTTTCCTGCAAATGTTTTAAATGGTCCTCTGCTCGTAGGGACTTAACTAACATATCGTCAATGTAAACCTCCATTGATTTCCTATTTATTCCTCGAACTTCTAGTTTACTAGGTGTTGGTAAGTGGCACCGGCATTTTTTAACCCCAATGGCATCACGTTATAGCAATATGTGTTGTATTTAGTGATGAAGGATGTTTTGTACGGATCACCCTAGTTCATCCGTATTTTGTTGTACTCGGAGTAGGCATCGAGAAAACTTAGGATCTCGTGGCTGGCCGTGGCGTCGATCATGCGACCGATGTTGGGCAAAGGGAAAGAGTCCTTGGGACATGCCTTATTCAAATCCTTATAGTCTACACACATTCTTAATTTATTCCCTTTTTAGGGACTACCACTATATTTGCTAACCAATCCGGGTATTTGACCTCCCGAATGAACCCTATTTTAAGGAGCTTAGATACCTCATCCTTGATAAAAGCATGTTTGACCCCGGACTAGGGTCTCATCTTCTGTTTGACCGGATTGAACTTCGGGTCTAGGCTCAGTTTGTGAGTAGTTATCTCTGTCGAGGGCTATAAAAGATCTGGGGACCCCGTAATCATCGTCTTCATCGGTCCTCTGTTTCTTCGGTTGAGTCAGAGATGGTGTCGGTAATTGCTATTTAGCTTTTTCCTCTGCGACCAAACCTGGCCCCTTTGTCGTTGCAAGTGTGGATATAGGAATCGCCTCTTAGACCGCATACATCTCCTTTGCGGCTAGCTGTTCTCCATATATTGTTTTAATCCCACCTGGTGTGGGAAATTTTAACACTCGGTGCAGATTCGAGGGAACTGCCCTCATGTTGTGGATCCATGGACTCCCGAACAAAGCGGTGTACCTCATGTGGATGGTCTTGGTGGTGTTCACCAGTAATTTTATCTCCCCCTTAGTGGTTTCACATGCCATGTTGAATCCGTTTAGTACTCGGACTGCAGGAACGATTTGATCTTGTAGACCAAGCTGCTCTACGACCCTTGATTGGATGATGTTCTTCGAGCTACCCGGATCAATTAACACACGCTTAACTCGAAATTTATTTACGAGTAAATATATTACCAGTGCATCATTATGGGGTTGCACGATCCCTTCCGCGTCCTCGTCGTTGAAAGACAAGGTTCCTTCTGGTATGTAATCTCGAGTCTATTTTTCCCTCGTGATGGACACTTTGGTGCGCTTCAACATTCTTCCCCTGAGGGACATCGACCCCACTGATAATCTTGTTAATGACGTGTTGAGGTTCTTTTTGTTCGATCTATTTGTTAGAATCCCTATTCCTGAAATGATTCTTGGCTCAGTCGCTCAGGAATTCTTGAAGATGCCCGTTGTTGAATAGTCTAGCCACTTCCTCTCTCAACTGTCGGCAATCCTCCATGCTGTGGCAGTGAGTACCGTGATATTTACACTTATGGTTAGGATCCCTTTGGGTTGTATCATATTGTAGAGGTCGAGGCCATTTGGTATTTTTGATACGTCCGACAGGTGATATAATGGCGGCAACATCGATGTTAAAGTTGTATTCCGATAACCTCGGAGCCTCTTTAGGGCCGATGGGTTTGTCGAAGCTGTTTTTGCCCATGAGTCCCCGATTGCGCTGACCTCGATCACTTCTCCTTTCATTTCTCATAGAGTTCCTCCCGGGCCCACTGCTTCTTCGGTCTCTATTATATGGTTGATACCGATCCCTGTTTGATATCGGTTCACGGTCGATGTGTCTCTTGACTCTGTCGATGGTTTTGACGGGATAAACGGACCCCGAACGGGATACCAGGTATGCACGCCGGCCTAAGTAACAGCCAGATATACTATCAAGTTTTGTTTCAACATTGTGAAGCCATCGAGCTTCTAACATTGAGCCCTTGGGTGAAAGCCTGAATAGCCCGATCATCAGTGATCAGTGGCAGGTCCATCTGTTCCATTTGAAATCGGGACACGAACTCTCTGAGCATCTCATTATCCTTCTGTTTTACTTTGAAAAGGTCTAACTTCCTTGTCTCGACCTTGAAGGCCCCAGCGAGTTCTTTTACGAAACAATCTGCAAGCATATCAAATAGTCAATAGAATTAGGAGGTAAATTGTGATACCATAACATATCCCCCTTTGACAGGGTTTCTCTGAACTTCTTCAATAGGACAGACTCGATATCATCATCCTCCAAGTTGTTCCCTTTGATGGCACATGTGTAAGAAGTTACATGCTCATTTGGGTTGGCCGTTTCGTTATACTTAGCAATCTCAGGCATGCGGAATTTCTTAGGGATTGACTTCGGACCCGCGCTTGGAGGAAAAGGTTTTTTGCACGAACTTCTTGGAATCCAAGCCTTTCAATATCGGCGGTGCTCTTGGGATTTGGTCTACCCTGGAATTGTAGTTTTCCACCTTTTTTTCATTAGCTTCGATTTTCTTTTCCCCTGATTCTACCCGTTTTGTCAGTTCTTCTAGCATCTTTATGATCTCGGGGTTAGCCCCCGATTCGTTTTCATTTGACTTTTCTATGATCGGTTCATCCCTGCGGGTGATTTTCCGGGGTGGATCGGGTTCAACTATGCTCGGTGCACAGATTTGGTTCTAATACTGAGCTATCGCCGCCTGTTGAGCCTGCAACATTTTGAAGATCACCCTTAAACT
Organism: Nicotiana otophora; assembly: GCA_000715115.1. Classification (NCBI taxonomy): domain Eukaryota; kingdom Viridiplantae; phylum Streptophyta; class Magnoliopsida; order Solanales; family Solanaceae; genus Nicotiana; species Nicotiana otophora. The sequence goes on from AWOL01S0008571.1 coordinate 18,156, forward strand.
GATCCCATCTCCACCAATATTTTGTGTATTTTGAGTCGCCGATCGGGCTCCACCACAGACGCTATTCTCGGGGTCGGTAGGTAGGTTTGTGTCGATAGCCACATGTGAATTAGCGTCAATTGGGTCTGCGACCGGAATTCTGAAGGGATCAATGGGCGGTACTTCGTCACCGGGCGCTATGTTGTTATTTTTAAGATGACCGGACTCGTTGTCAACATGTAGGGGTGCTAATTGAGAGTTCGACATTTTGAGTTTTAACCTGAAATTAGAGACACTTCAAAGAACAAGTGTAAAGTAGTGTGTGTTATGGAGATTTGTATCAAATAACCACTATTATTCTTAACCTCACGGTGGGCGCCAAACTGTTTACCCTCAAAATCGGATAACAATTGAATTTGTAAGTGGTTTTAAAGATACGTGGATTAACTTGACACAAAATGATAAATCAGATTCCAATTGAAATAAATAATGATAAAGTAAATGCAAACCACACGAATTGAACAGTTTCAGCCTTGGAAGGTTAGCCGCGCCCTCGAGACGAACGTATTTCGATCGATATCAAGATAGAAGGATGAGAACTTAAAGAGAATAATAATGTATTGCTTTGGAATGTGTGTTACAATGTGTTCAATGAATTATCAGACTCCCATTTATATAGTAAATGAGTCATACTTTAGGTACAATTCTATAAAAGGTAAAAATCTCTTGATTAGCTGATTGTCAGTTCCGTACTGATAAGCGCCGAGATTCCTGCCGATATATCTGATCGGTCATGAATATTTCGATCTTCTGTTGGTTATGCTAACAATGTTCCTTCGAGTTCGATCGGGGTTAAGGTCGACTTTGGGATTACGGACTCAATGTTCTCGAAGGCAGGCGTTCTGACCCCGAATTCTAGCTCGGTGGGACTCGGGGTCGATTTTCAATATTTGGTTGTCATGTTCCGAGCCTAACCTGCCATGTCGTAGGCGAGCTCGATTTCGACCGTATACACATATCATATTTCTTTATCTGGTAATTATGTTACATTTTCTCGCCATATTTTTATGTTGTATGATGCTTAGCAGTAACTAAAGGCCACTTTTATGAACAGAATTTAGTTTTCTTGATCATATGCCTTGTCCACGTTTCTTTCGTTTACAGTTTGTTGATCCTAAAGGCCCTTTATAGATGCAGAAAACTAAGGAAATCTAACATATTGCCGGGCTTAGGTCATTGTTTAGTTCTCTTTAAGAAAGTCGTCTTAAATATGGCCTGCTTGGCGGAAATTGGCCAAAATCAGCCAAAATTTGCCAAACACTATTTTTATGAAAAATGATACCGTATAGCCACTCTCAAAGTAATGCCCGAAAAAATATATATTTTTGTGTGTATATATATATATACAAATTTTATAATTGCTGGCTTTAGTTTTCAAAATAGTTAATTGTTTATTTTTATGCTATAGTAGCAGTAAACAAAACTCTCCCTTTCTTTACCCGTCCCATTAATAAATTCTAGTAGTAGTAAATTACAAGTCCCCGTGGATCAATATCTGATTTCTAAAATTACTTTATTACTTGAACGATCATATACATTGCGTGAGGTATTTGTCCCTATCACTCAGCCCCTTCACTTTCTTACCGGCGACATCTCTTGATATATGCAATTTTCACTTTTTTGATGATTTTTTTCTCTTTTATGTCTTCATGGTGTTGCTCTAATGAGAAGCTAGAGGCTTTTCAGCAATTCAAATTGATTTGTAATGTGCTTAATGCCTAATTGTCTCTTCAGAAAGAAAAGGTCTTGATTTTGACAGAATATTCCACCAGCTAATCTTTTCCTAGAGATATTTGGGAGTTTGTATGAGCAGACAAAGGATATTGAAGTGCTGCAGGTGCTTCAAGGTGATCGATAATCGAAACCAGCTTTTTATGCCAAGCAATTAAGGGTGATGGATGAGTTCAAGGAGCCAGGAGGCAGAGGCGTAGCCATGAGTTGAATCTTACGAGTTCAGCATTCTAGTTCTTTTAAGTTACTGAGTTCTAAATCAATAATTTATACATATTCAATGAATTTCATAAGACAAATATAAATTTTGGACCATAAATATTATTAGGTTCGGCCGAACATGTGACGAACACACTATCTCCGTCCCTAAACAGGAGGGCGATCGAAGATTATCAACCAATTCAATGTCATACTGGAGCCATGAGTCTGGCGGTACTGGAGGCCTAGCCTTTTTCCCAAAGCTGCATCGACAAAAGGCATGAACGCATAAACTTTTATCACAATGAAGAAGTTTAAAAGATGTACATTTTAGCAAGCATTTGTATATACCCCAAAGATGGTGGAACAGTTAGTCTTCTCTTTCACCAACATGTATACCTATACAACTTAGTTTAGAAGGGTCTTGGTTTGAACTTTGTATTTATTGCCTTTGGTGCATGCTTAGTGGTGCTTGTTAGTGTGTTTCTTTGAGGGATATTGTGGTGGTTTCGGTATGCATGTTAGCTATAAAGCTAGAAGTAATGTAATATCTCTGAGTTATTATATACTTACTTCGTTTCAATTTATGTGAACTTATTTAACTGAGCACGAAACTTAAGAAAAAAGAGAATATTTTTAAACTTGTAGTGTAAAATGAGGCACATATATTTTTTTTGGTTATAAATCATTGCATAAAGGTAAATTGTTTCTAAATATGGAAAAGGGTCATTCTTTTTAGCATAAATTAAAAAGGAAATAGATTCACATAAATTGAAACGGAGGGAGTATGAAGTATCATTACGGCGACAGTTTCTTTTTCCAAATTAATATATAGTTGAGCCACAACCCCATGATCCTGATTCTTAGACAATGGGAACTGAACCAAAACGTAATGCTGTAATGCAACAAACAGAGTCGGACTTGAACATACAAAATTTTAGAAGCCTGGAATACAAGTCGATAAAAATAACTCTATCCAGCTTTCTAGCTGATAAGTCTCATCATAATTCTAATCTCTGCAAATAACTACAAAACTAAAAACACTAAGTTTTAGTCTTGTAAAATGCTTTCTCTTCTCCATTAGCAGAAGCAGATGGAATCATCTAACCCTTATAAATGCAAGCAGTGAATCCGACTTATAAATCGGAATCATTAAATGAGACTTATAAACCTATATCTCTAAAGCTGGAAAAATATATTAACGTGGGAATTCTGTTGAATATTTTTCCTTCGAGTGAGGTATTTGTATTTTCAAGGGTTAAAAAGGATGAAGTCTGTTTGTTTTTAATTTCTTTCGATATTTTATATGCTCTTACTTTGCTGTCAAGTTTGGCATTTTTTCGTGATTTTGTTTCCGAGATTCTGAATAACTCTACTCAAGAATATTAAAATTTGAGTAATTTTGGTTTTACTCAAGAAAAATTCTATCGAAGATCTACTGAATAGTACATCACCTGACTATTAATAGCTATGTTGTCACTTATAGAATTCCATGGATGCAATCGCAATCAACGAATGCAACTTGTAAATCGCAATCAGCATATGCGACTTAAAATGCAATCCGCATATGCGACATAAATGGCAATCTGCATATGTGACTGAGTCGCAATACGCAAACACTACTTATAAATTGCAATCGATGAATGTGACTGATAAATCGTGTTTAGCGAAAGCGACTAATAAATTATATTTTGTTAATGCGAGTTACAAATTGCAAGCAACGAATGCGACTTATAAATCATTTCCACTAAATGAAACTTATAAACTTATATCTCTAAAGTTAAAAATATATATTAGCTTGAGAATTCTGCTAAATGTTTTTCCTGAGAGATTTGTATTTTCCTGGGATGAAGTCCGTTTTTTTTTGTAATTTCTTTTGATATTTTTTGTGCTCTTACTTTGCTGTCAAGTTTGGCAATTCTTCTTGATTTTATTTCCGGAATTCTGAATAACTCTACTCAAGAATGTGAAAAGATGAGGAATTTTGGTTTTACCCAAGAAAAATTCTACTGAGTACTACATCACCTGACTATTATTGGGTAAGTCGTCAACGGATGCAATCACAATCAACGAATGCGACTTGTAAATTGCAATCCACTTAAAACGCAATCTTATATGTGACATAGCATATGTAATTGAGTCACAATCAGGAAACGCAACCTATAAATCGCAATCATTGAATGAGACTTATAAATCTCATTTGATGAATGCGGCTTATAAATTGCGATCAGGGAATGCATCTATTAAATCGCAATAATTAAATGAGACTTATAAATTTATATCTCTTGTTACAGAATGAACCTAGATGTTTTACACAATGAACACGGACTATTTCTTAGTAGTGTACATAACTCATATATATATAGCAGATTTGTAGGAATCTCTTTTATTTCTTTTCTTAGTTAGCACCTGATGTACATGTATATATATATATATATATATATATATATATATATATATATATATATATATATATGCATCATAAAATAGAATAATGCACCAATTTGATTCTTTCATACCTTGTTAATTACAAAGTGCCATATCTTTACATGGTATCAGAGCCACATCTGTGGCTACGGCGGAGTTGAGTTTGTCTCGCCGGAGTTTACCAAAACTTTCCGGCAGACACGTGACGTGCGTGTGTGGTCTATTCTCTGTCCAGCTTTGTTCTTCGAGATTAACACGTGAGACTCGGACAAGGTTGTATAACACCAATTTTGGTCAGATTTTAGTTCTTCTACTATTTGGTTTGTTTTGGGGATACAAAAGTAATCGTGGAACAATATTCTTCCATCTGATTGTTTCTTTTGTGAATTGGTATTTATTGGGTCTTCCTTGTAAGACGCTTTGCTACAATTTGAGACTTGATATTATCTATTGGGTCTTCTCTTATTAGAAACTTTGTTGGTCTCTGGTTTTATTAGATTTGGGGACAGATTTGTTTGGTTCTCTTATTTGATTGAGTGGATTATTGGAGTGGAGTTCTGTTAAATAGATTGTTGACTTCGTGTCTACTAGAGATCTGTTTTGGTATCTTTTAGCTTTAGGGACCTCTGTTAATTTAATCAGTTTGTTATTAAAAGGAAAAATAATGGTAGAGAATAATAATGCTACAACTCCTAGTCCAACAATCTTGGTTTTGGATGAGTTTCTAAAATTCCTTCAGTATCATAAATTAGTTAAGGAATCTTCTACAGTTACTGCCTTTGCTGGGTGATAAATGGGGATTTTAACCGCCTTATTAGCACCTTTTAGCTTTTTATTTAGTCTAAAAGCATTGAATTATGTTCTCAAAACTAATGAAATTGTACAAAATTTCAGGAATGCTGGAAGTTGGGCTTACGAGATGAAATCCGACTAAAAAAGGAGCAGTCCAAGCACAAGACAATAAAGGGCACAGAAGCACACAATGTGCAATCCGCGGAAGTAATTCTACGGCCGCAAAAGATAATCGCAGAATTCCATTTGCGGCCGCAAACAAAGAAGGAAAAATTAGCACACATTTGTGCAAATTGTGGACCGCACATGAATTGTACAGCCGCAAAGCGGGGATAAGGGTCGAAGATCAGAGAGTACGAAAAAAGGCCAAGTCCAGAACCTCAGTGAATTGCGGACCGCACAAGATTTGTGGGGCGGCAGAAGATTGCCTTGCGGCCGCAATCCTCATAGTGATGACCGCAGAAGAATGCCTTGCGGCCGCAGTTCTAAATCTGCGGCGTTGCCTTGCTACCGCAGTTCAGAAATATGCGGCCCCAGAACTCCAGCTTCTGCCAGATGAAGAAATATGCGGACCACACATGGAATTGTGCGGCCGCAGAATCTCCCGAGGGGTATTTTTGTCCGAAATTTTTAGTCTTGTATAAATTGATGAGTTTCACAAAATTAGGTTAAGTTTGAACCTCTGAAGTTACTGTAGCCATTTTTCTTTGCTATTTTAGGAAATTTTACTTTGTTTTGGTGTATTTACAATAGATTTAATCACTTTAAGGTTTCATTATGAGTTTAATTAGTCTTTCTTCTCTATTGTCTTCAAACATAAGTATGAGTAGCAAGATTTTTACTAGAGTTGTGACCCAACCCTAGTGTATAAACCTTATGGGTATCAAATTTAGTGCTTTATGATTGGGTGTTTATTGTTTAGCTTAGTTCATGCTTTAATTGTGGAATTATTGGTTGCAAATATTAGTTCATGCCTGTTTGACTTAGTCTCTACTTGAGAAAGAGAGACTTAGTCTAGGATAACTTAGCTAACAAGAAATTTGATTAATTGAGAGATTGATTAACCCAATTAAAGGTGTTCAACCTAGAAATAGTAATATCCCGACTTGAGCTCTTATCAACTGTTTTGAATTATACCCATTCGGTCTTGAGAAAGCTATATTGGGCAAAATCACTCTCTGACCGAGAGGTATTGAGTGGTAATTTAGAGTTAATAGTTACAATACACCCCAATCAATAAAATAAGCATTAAAGTCTTTATCCCATTAGGCAAATACCTATGTAATGGTCATAGTCCTAGGCTTTTTATCCATTTGGAAAAACCTTAAAAACAATTTTTTCTAGTCTTCTATCTTTATTTTGCAATCAATAGAGTAAAATTTGAAATAGAAAATAAATCTTTGTGTGGAAGTACAATCTAGATAATTCAATAACTCACAGTGAAATATATACCCCTAACCCTCATCTTAGCTCCTTGTGGATTCGACCCCTACTCTTAGTTGGATTTCTATTATTGCAAACGACTGTTTCATATCTATTTTGAGGTGTGTTTTGTACGAGACTAATTATTAGCGTCATTTCCGGGGAGTTAAAAACGGTGTTAGCTATATATTTGGGTGTGTTTTTGGAATATCTTCTTTTCCTTCCGTGTAGTATTTTGTTTGAGAAATCGTCGGTACAACCATGGCAAACAATAAGCTCAAAAATATTTATGTGGTGGATGTGGACGTCGAGGATGACCAAGTGGATGAGGTTCCTCTTGAACCTCAAGCCAATAAAAGAGGTTGAGTGCCTCATGATAATGTGCCCGTTCCACCCCAACTCCACCACGAGCGGCTCCATACCGGATGTTACCCCATGAAGGATATGCAAGTGCAATAGTCCCTCCCCGTATTAGGGCAGGCAACTTTTAAATTACCAATGTGATGCTCACTTTGCTAGAGCAACGAGGTTTCTTCACCGGTGCTCCACGTTAAAATGCATAAAAACATTTGAAGGGGTTTGTGGACACTTGTTGGGGGAGCAAACAAACAAATGTCTCCAAGGATGCATTGAGGCTAAGGCTTTTTCCCTTCTTTCTATGGGGTAAAGCCTTAGATTGGTTGGATCGTTTGCCGAACCATTCCATTCACACTTGGGGACAGATTTGTTTGGTTCTCTTATTTGATTGAGTGGATTATTGGAGTGGAGTTCTGTTAAATAGATTGTTGACTTCGTGTCTACCAGAGATCTGTTTTGGTATCTTTTAGCTTTAGGGACCTCTGTTAATTTAATCAGTTTGTTATTCAAAGGAAAAATAATGTAAAAGAATAATAATGCTACAAATCCTAGTCCAACAATCTTGGTTTTGGACGAGTTTCTAAAATTCCTTCAGTATCATAAATTAGTTAAGGAATCTTCTTCAGTTACTACCTTTGCTGGGCGATAAATGGGGATTTTAACCACCTTATTAGCACCTTTTAGCTTTTGTTTTAATCTAGAAGCATTGAATTATGTTCCTAAAACTAATAAAATTGTACAAAATTGCAGGAATACTGGAAGTTGGGGTCACGAGATGAAATCCGACTCAAAAAGGAGCAGTCCAAGCACAAGATAATAAAGGGAACAGAAGCACACAATGTGTGATCCGCGGAAGGAATTATACGGCCGCAGAAGAAATTACGGACCGCAGAATTCTATCTGCGACCGCAAACAAAGAAGGAAAAATTAGCATACATTTGTGCAAATTGTGGATCGCACATGAATTATGCAGCCGCAAAGCTGGGATAAGGGTCGAAGATCAGAGAGTATGAAAAAAGGCCAAATCCAGAACCTCAGTGAATTGCGGACCTCACAAGATTTGTGGGGCGGCAGAAGATTGCCTTGCGGCCGCAATCCTAATAGTGCAGACTGCAGAAGAATGCCTTGCGGCCGCAGTTCTAAATCTACGGCATTGCCTTGCTGCCGCAGTTCAGAAATATGCGGCCGCAGAACTCCAGCTTCTGCCAGATGAAGAAATATGCGGACCACACATGGAATTGTGCGGCCGCAGAACCTCCCGAGGGATATTATTGCAAACGACTGTTTTATATCTCTTTTGAGGTGTGTTTTGGACGAGACTAATTATTAGCGTCATTGCCGGGGAGTTAAAAATGGTGTTAGCTATATATTTGGGTGTGTTTTTGGAATATCTTCTTTTCCTTCCGTGTAGTATTTTGTTTGAGAAATCGTCGGTACAACCATGGCAAACAATGAGCTCAAAAATATTTATGTGGTGGATGTGGACGTCGAGGATGACCAAGTGGATGAGCTTCCTCTTGAACCTCAAGCCAATAAAAGAGGTTGAGTGCCTCATGATAATGTGTCCGTTCCACCCCACCTCCACCACAAGCGGCTCCATACCGACTGTTACCCAATGAAGGATATGCAAGTGCAATAGTCCCTCCCCGTATTAGGGCGGGCAACTTTTAAATCACCATGTGATGCTCACTTTGCTAGAGCAATGAGGTTTCTTCACCGGTGCTCCAAGTCAAAATGCATAAAAACATTTGAAGGGGTTTGTGGACACTTGTTAGGGGAGAAAACAAACAAATGTCTCCAAGGATGCATTGAGGCTAAGGATTTTTCCCTTCTTTCTACGGGGTAAAGCCTTAGATTGGTTGGAATGTTTGCCGAACCATTCCATTCACACTTGGGATGAGTTGAAGAAAAAGTTTATTTCTAAGTTCTTCTCTCCGGGGCACATGGCTACACTTCGGGATGAGATTTTGGCATATAAGCAAAAGCCAAATGAACCACTACACGAGATATGGGAAAGCTACAGAACAATGGATAAGGAATTTCCCAACAATGATATAACAGAGAATATTATTCAACAAACTTTCTATAGTGGGAGTAACAAAACCAACCAATGTATAGTGAATCAACTTGCCGGTGGGAACTTTATGACTACGCCTTATGCAGAGGCATGTGAGAGTTTAGACGAAATGGCAGAAACATCATTGGCGTGGCAATCTCGGGCTAATGTTCCACAAGGTGATCCCAACATGATCCACCTTCACAAAGAGTTGCATGACCATGGACAAGCCATTACCGAATTGACTACCACCATGAATCAATTAGTGAAGGCTCAACTTCAACAAGTGCAAAATCCTAAGAAAGTCAATGTCATGGAGGGAGTGAACATGATGGTGAACAAAAGTAGAACCAAGGGTCCACAAGTGCAATATCGAGTGGACAATTTTGTGCAAGAGGATAGTGGTTTTGATCAAGACGATTCTTACAATGAACAAGACAAGGAGGTGCAATATGTGAACAACTTTCAAGGGCAACGAAACAATTTCCAAGGCCCAAATCAACAACAATGGTGACCTCAAAGCAATCAAGGCAATTGGAATTCTAACAACAAAGGAAATTGGAGTGGTGGAAACAATCAAGGAAATTGGCATAACAATAACATTCAAGGAAATTTGAATGGCAATAATCAAAGAAATTGGGGGGGGGGGGG